>CM069169.1:3156191-3242665 GCA_035221665.1 Okamejei kenojei | reverse complement strand
AAAAAGATAATAGGGTAATTAGTAGTTTGGGTAGTATATGATGAAATGGATTAAAGAGATTAGTGTGATGGATTAGGTGAATGTTAAGTAATTTATTATTGGGGGAGTGGGGTGTAAGATTAGTGCTGCAGAAAATTTAGATTAAGTTGCTTATGCCTGTTCCGTAAAAGTTGGATATCAAAGTGGCGTTACACAGAACTAACATGTCCGCGGTGATTTGATATGGTCCCTTTCGACTGACCGCCCAAAAGGCCGATTTTACCTGACCAGACTATTTAAAGGCAATCGCATGGTGCACACATTTGCCCTGAGATGACTGGTTTTACAGTGGGCTCTCTGAGTGATGCACACTTTACAGTGTCACATATCGTTTTGGTATTTCTCCAATGTTTAATTCTTGGAACTGTGAGAGTCATGTAATTAATGTTCGGCCAAATTTTTTTTGCCTAACCCAGTTCCTGCGCATGACGAAATTTACATGCCACGTCCGTCCAACTGGGAGCTAAGATCTTGGCTTTGGGGTATGCTCTGTGCTATACCACCAACTTCAGGGTAAGTATAAAACAGCTCTGGCTACTCCCTGCACATGCATAAGGGAGGTCTCCATTTCTTCATCACCAGTTCCAGCCGGTAAGCCAAATGTACCTGCCACATCCGGCACACCTGGAGCGCAGCTCATGTCGCTTTGGTGTATGCTCTTCTGCAGTAAACACCAAGTTCAGGTCAGACTCCTTGCTGCCCTGGCTCACCCGGTGCATGCCCAAGGGAGGTATTATGCAGCCCATGACATGGCCAGCTGGTAGATGCGTTCGTTCCCATGCAAACTCGTAGGCATCTGCTTCTTTCATTATATGGACCAGCTGGTATAGTTGCTGCTGAGAGCTGCTGGGAACCCCTGGGGTATACCCCTGACTGAAACACCCTCATGGTTGAAGCATTTTCCTTTAGGAGGTGTTTCCATCTTGTCCAATTTCCCCTAACCTTATTGTTGGTAGGAGGGGAGTCTTTCTGGCCTGAACTCCCATCAAATCGACAGGCTGGATAATTTCCTCTTGGCCTTTCCTCCCCACTGGATGATAGGCCACAGTTCTTCTGAGGCACCGGGTTGCTGCGCTGGTTGTACTGCTGCCGGTAGCTCTGGGGCCAGCGTGTCTGGAGCTGGCATACACCCGCCACGTGGTCCCGCAGGCAGTCTTTACTTTAACCAGACGGCACACCTCGCCTATGTTCCTGCAACCAGCATTACGGAAACCTAGAGCAAACTACGCAGTAAAGTTTAAAACACTTACCTGCGTGTGTTTTAAAACTTACCCGCTGGTGAGCTGCTCTCTCCAGCCCCTGTCGTTGCGCCAATGCGTCTGACATAATGACTCGTAATGCGCACTGGCGGACTTCTTCACGGAATCACTCACAATGACTCCCGAAGTAAAATTTAGCAAGGATTTAAACACAATATGAGGTTCAAGAAGAATGAGAACCATTTCAAGGATGTGTCATGAACAATGTTGCTGCAAATAGTTTAAAGACTAGTAGTATTGTGTATGTGTATATATACACACTTTTTTATTTGCTCCTCGTTTATAAACTATGTTTACATATTCTGTTGTGCTGCAGCCAGTAAGAAATTTTGAGGTTGGACGATTGCCAACCTTCACGTGGTCCGCCCTGTTTCGACTAATGCAATCAACTCAACGTGCACAAACGGAAGATCAAATAGAACAAAGTTGTCCAACAACATTAGGCCGCGCTATCCAGCCACACACGCAAGAAAGAAGAAGAAGAATTTCATTTTCTAATAATCTGGGACATATATGACATGAAACACTCCTTTGAACATTGAGACGAGTATTGTTTGTTTGCTTGTTTAAGGTCATTTCTCCAAACCTTCCCCGTTTCAACTGTCCCCTCTTTACTTCGAGAGTGTTTTTTGGTAAACCAGGTGTTCTATCAGACCACGCAGTGATATTAATGCTCCGTTGGCTCAGTTTGTCTGCATAAACAATCGTAGAAGTGGATTGTCCGTAAACACTCTGACAGTAAACCACGTTCCAATGCAATGTGTCCAGGCTTAGAGCTAAATCCAATAAAAACTGTACTGAAGATTCTCGTCAACATGAACCTTCATAGGTTTTTTCTGTCACCCCAGATCTTGTTTCAATCCATCATTGATTTTTCAAAAATAAAGACTACAGTGCTTCATAATGTTGCCACACTCTGAACACTGTTTGAAACAAGCTAGCCCCCCCCCCCCCCCCCCCCCCCCTCGGTGCCCAGCAACATGGCCTATTTTGCACAATTGTTGTTTCCAGTTGAGAGGCCACATTCAGACCGTTCCTTTTGATTTGAGGTGATGTACTGTGAACTGAGTTGTCCATGAATGATTGAAAATGATTATTTCCTTGAACTTCTCTCACTGAAGCTTTCGATCAGGCAATTCAATTAGATCTGGAAACATAGAATGGGGATCACCTTCCTTATCACTTTTACAATTCAAATAAACTATTAGGACGGGCTTGATGCTCAGGCTTATGTTTCATCAATGAGAACAGAAATGTTGCCATTTCTCTGCTTGATGTGTGAGCAAATTTTCTTTTTCATATTAATGGCTGTGAGGTGAATGATCTCCATAGCACTAGTGCAGGAATGCAGTCCAATTCCAACCTCAATACCATCTTTGCTTTGAAGTTCCAGTCAGGCAAAGTGATCAGAGTATGGTGTGTCATTCTGAGCTAAATAATATGCAGAATGAAAAACGGAACAAGTTGCCTTCAGATGTGAAGCAATCGTGGTGTGATTGCTGGCGGGTGGGCAGAGGAGGGGGGGGGTAGCTCAGCTGGTGAGGAATGGAATTCAGTCTTTGCGAGGAAGACATAGGGACTGACGAGTAGAGTCACTGTAGATTGAGTTGAGGAATTGCAAAGGTAAGAAAACGCTAATTGGTGTTATCTAGCAGACCTCCAAATAGTAGCCCGGATGTAAGGTGTAAGTTGCAGCAGGATTTAAAGCTGGCATGTAACGAAGGTAATGCCACTGTGGTGATGGGGATTTCAATATGCAGGTAGACTGGGAAAATCAGGTTGGTTTCAGGACCCCAAAAGAGAGTTTGTAAGAGTGCCTCCAAGATGGATTCTTAGAGCAGCTTGTAATGGAGCCAACCAGAGAAAAGGCAATTCTGTAATATTATTTTATTAAATGAAATCCATCATAACGGTATAACAACTTTTCAAATACACAACCAACTTATTTCAATAAGTATACAAATGTTACGAATAGTTCTTATAAACTTCTATTTTTTTTAAAGTAGAAAAAAAAAAATAGATTTTTAATAACAATAAGAATAGTGATTAAATAATAATTTTGATTATAAAGAAAGAGAAATAGAAAAGAGAGGAGAAAAAAAAACATATATATATGTATATATTCTATGTTATATGTAATTATTAATTAAAAATAAAGTATTATATTAAAAAAGAGAGAGATTATAGTATACATCTTAATAGTAAATAACACAATTCAAATAGCGATATCAATGTAGACATGTATACAAATCAAAAAGAAAAACAGAGAATTATTTTCATCTAATCCTGCCGGGGCACACAATTGAGTTGTGATGCCAAAGAACAGCTACCCCTTCAAATATTCTCTATATATGGAGATCATTATCTGTTCAAAGAGTTCGTATTTGTCCATTAGGACAAATCTGGTTCTTTCCAAATGCAACACGTCACCAACATTTCTACTGTCCACATTTTAATTGTGGGGTATAATGTTCCCTCCAAAATTTCAATATTAATTTTTTCCCTATTATCAACAGTAATCCAAGAAATTTCTTTGGTTTACTGTTAATATTAGATTGAATCCGGAACTCCTAATATTAATAATTTTGGATCTGGGTCAGTTTAATTTTAAGAACTTCAGGAGATAACTCTAAAAGATTCTGTCAATAATAATTAAGTTTTATACATGTTACAAAACTATGCGTTAAATTAGCTTCCAAGTTCTGACAATTTATCACAAATAGGAGAAAGTAGAATAAATTCTATTTAATTTCATTTTTGAATAATGTAATCTGTGCAATACCCTTAAATTGTATCAATATATGTCTAGCATTTATGAGCATTTAAAAGGCAATTCTGGATTTAGTGTTGTCCAATGAACCAAATTTTGATAAGAGAACTCGATGGTAAAGGAAACCGCTTGGAGGTAGTGATCATAATATGATTAAGTGATTTTAATCCTGCAATTTGAGAAGAAGGTTAAATTGGAAGTGCATGATGCAGCTGAATAAAGGGGACTATGAAGGCATCAGAGAGGAGCCTGGCCAAGGTAACTGGAAAGGGATCCTAGCAAGAATGACTGTGGAAACACAATAGCAGAATTTCTGGGCGTAATCCGGAGGACACAGGACATTTAGATTCCAAAAAGGAAGAAAGATTCTAAGGGGAGTAGGAGGCAACCTTGGCTAACAAGAGGTTAGGGATAGAATAAAACTAAAAGAAAAGATGTATAACACACAGCAAAGTGTAGCCGGAAGCCAGAGGATTGGGAAACTTTCCATAGGACAACAGAAGGAAACAAAACGGGTAATCGGGCTGAAAGATGAAGTACGGATGGAAGCTGGCCAGGAATATAAAGGACAGTAAAAGCTTCTTTAGATATGTTAAGGGAAAAAGAGTAGCAAAGTCAAATGTGGGCCCCCTCGAAGGCAGACACGGGTGAAATGATTATGGGGAACAAGGAAATGGCTAGGAGAAGCGTTGAATAGGTACTTCGGATCTGTCTTCACTAAGGAAGACACAAACAATGTCCTGGAAGTACTGGAGGCCAGAGATCTAATGGGGGGTCGAGGAACTGAAATAAAGTTTTGTCCATTCGGCGAGAGATAGTATTGGTTAGGCAAATGGGACTGAAGGACGATAAATCCCCTGGGCCTGATTGACTGCATCCCAGGGTCCTCAGGGAGGTGCTCTGGAAATAGTGGATGCATTGGTGATACATTTTCCAATGTTCAATAGATTCAGGATCAGTTCCTGTGGATTGGATGGATTTAAGAGAGAGTTAGATAGAGTTCTAGTGGTTAGTGGAATCAAGGGATATGGGGGAGAAGGCAGGCACGGGTTAATTGATTGGGGGGACGATTAGCCATGCATCACATGAATGGCGGGTGCTGGCTCGAAGGGCCGAATGGCCTCCTCCTGCACCTATATTCTACGTTCTTCTATGACATAATTTTCACAAGCTGTATTTACAACACGTAGAGCGCAGATGTGTGAGCTTTGATAGTTTGTGATCAACAATTTTTTTCTGAGAGACTTCAAGCGTATACTTCAACCGGCTCCATAATAGGACATTTGGTAACATTTGCCATTCATTGACAGCCTCAAACCTCAGAAGTGAAACCGAAATAAAGCAATACAGTTTTGTTGCATTTTAGCCACCTAAATTGGAACTAACCAAACCAAGTAATCAAGTTTGAAAAAAGAACGTCTAATAAACTATTGCTAAAGCCACGATATCACAGAATATTAGACAATAGACAATAGGTGCAGGAGTAGGCCATTCAGCCTTTGAGCGAGCACCGCCATTCAATGTGATCATGGCTGAACATTCCCAATCAGTACCCCCGTTCCTGCCTTCTCCCCCATATCCCCTGACTCCCACCACCTATTTTTAAGAGACCCTATCCAGCTCTTGAAAGCTACCAGAGAACCTGCCTGACCATCCTCAGAGGCAGAGAATTCCACAGACTCACCACTCTCTGTGAGAAAAACTGTTTCCTCGTCTCCGTTCTAAATGGCTTACTCCTTATTCTTAAACTGTGGCCCCTGGTTCTGGACTCCCCAACACATCGGGAACATGTTTCCTGCCTCTAGCATTTTCAAACCCTTAACAATCTTATATGTTTTCAATAATATACCCTATTCATCCTTCTAAACTCCAGAGTGTAAAGCCCAGCCGCTCCATTTCTCTCAGCATAAGGACAGTCCCGCCATCCCAGGAATTAACCTAGTAAACCTACACTCCCACCCGCACTCCCTCATAGCCAAGAATGTCCTTCCTCAAATTTAGGGGACCAAAACTGCACACATTACTCCATGTGTGGTTCTCGCACTCGGGCTCTGTACAACTGCAGAAGGGCCCTTCAAGCCAGCTCCGCCATTCAGTGTGGTCATGGCTGATCACCACAAATCAGTACCCCGATCTCCCCAAATGCCTAGACTCCGCTATCTTTGAGCTCTATCTAACTCTCAGTATTACTATCAAAGGCGATAGGTTGGCAACTTTGCCTCCTATCGTTTCTCTCGATGAAGTGTTTGGACAGGAAGTATACGTGTCGATACTCACAATATCCTCGCATGTGAGGTATTACATGGTCAGTAGACCAATACAATCCAGTTTAGTTTTTATATATATATAGAAGTTAAAGAAGGCCGAATCTTTACATTATCTTATCTACCCCCAACCTATGCTTCTGTAAAATCCCCCTTTATTTAACATGAGGCCACTGTTAAATTCCCCGCCAGTTAAAATTCTCCTCTGTTTATTTTGGCTTCTTCTTTACAGAGGTGCCGGAGCGGCGCTCCGGTGAGCTCCGGTGAGCTACGGCAATAGCACTGCACCTCTGCACATGAGCGGCATTGGACATTACAGTTGTGAATCTGTGGAATTCTCTGCCGCAGAAGGCATCCACAATTCACTGGATGTTTTCAAGAGAGAGTTAGATTTAGCTCTTGGGTCTAACGGAATAAAGAGATATGGGGAGAAAGCAGGAACGGGGTACTGATTCTGGATGTTCAGCCATGACCATGTTTAATGGCGGTGCAGGCTCAAAGAGCTGAATGGCCTACTCCTGCACCTATTTTCTATGTTTCTTTGTTTCTATGACATAAACCGAACCAAGGTGGTCCAGGCTCTATTCTTGCAGAGAATTCTTCTGCTGAAGAACCAAAGAGGAGAGAGCTGGCAATGACGGTGATGAAGATCAAGGCCGGTAAGCAAAGTAAACCGGAACTTTCCTTCCATACCCTTCAAGGTCGGCTGCGGGAGGTGCCCCCAGGGCACAAAAGAGGGCAGGCGAGGAGAGGGACGACGGTTCGCTGGATGATCCGAACCAAGCAGCCTGGGGCACGGGACCACACTTTAGAAATGGCCCCAAATCTGGCGACTCAAAAAATAATTTCACTGTATTTTGCAATGGTACATTGATCCATTGAGGTTTTGAGCAACAACCTCATTGGGGACCTTCCAGCCATCTCTAATTGGACTATACTGGACTTTGTTTCGCACTAAACATTATTCCCGTTGTCCTATATCTGTACACTGTGAAAATAGGCACAACAAGCTAGAGTAACTAAGGCAGCATATCTGGACAAAGAGAATAGATTATGTTTCTGGTTGGGACCCATAGAGAGAGAGATAGACAGACAGACAGACAGACAGACAGACAGACAGACAGACAGACAGACAGATAGACAGATAGACAGATAGACAGATAGATAGATAGATAGATAGATAGATAGATAGATAGATAGATAGAGACAGACAGACAGACAGACAGACAGATGAAGACAGACAGACAGACAGACAGACAGACAGACAGACAGACAGACAAAATTGACAGATAGATAGATAGATAGATAGATAGATAGATAGATTGATAGATAGATAGATAGATAGATAGATAGATAGATAGATAGATAGATAGATAGATAGATAGATAGATAGAGACAGACAGACAGACAGACAGACAGACAGACAGACAAACAGACAAACAACCACAGACAGACAGACAGACAGACAGACAGACAGAGTGGGTGTTGGTTCAGGACAGACAGATAGATAGACAGAAAATTATTGTCACATGTACCGTGATGGAGCAGAGATTCACAGTGGATAATCTGACAGAAAGCGGTTTCAGCAAGATAAATCAGCAGTGTAAAGGGCAGCACAACTGAATTATTTGTACATCGTGCTGACAGACAAGCCAACAAGTTTTCACTGCATGTGCTTCACATTGTATATCCAGATCAAATTGCCAAAGCTTCATAGAAGTGTCCATTTAAACACCAGCCAAGGGTGGTGCAGCGGTAGAATTGGCTGCCTCCAACACAGCACCAGAGACCCGGGTTCAACCCTTAACTGCAGGTGCTGTCTATATGGAGTTTGGCATACGTTTTCCCCGTGGCCTGCGTGGGTTTTCTCCAAGATCTCTAGTTTCTCCCACACTCCTTAAGGGGCTGTCCCACTTGGGCAACCTAATTGGGCGAGTTTAGAAGAGTTTTTTTGAAAAAAAAAATACATGTTAAGACCACCTTCGTCTCCCTTCAACTTTGGGAAAATTGGACACCAAATAGTGGAGAGTGAAGACGACCTCCTTCGATCTCCTTCGACCTCCTTCGGCTGATGAAGACTACCTTTGACTACCCTCGATTACCTACGACTAACATGCCGAACTACTTCGACCTACTTCGACTAAACCTACAAGTAAAAAAAAGTATCGATTTTTTCCATGGCGACCTTTTTTTTACTTGCGGGGCATTTTTCCACATGCTGCGAGTATGAGTCGAGGCAAACTCACCAGAAAACTCGCGGATTAAGTCACCCATGTGGGACAGGCCCTAAGGCATACAGGCTAATTGGCTTCGGGAACATTGTAAATTGTCCCTAGTGTGTGTAGGGTAGTGTTAGTGTGCGGGGTAATCGCTGGTCGGACATGGACTCGATGGGCCGAAGGGTCTGGTTCCGTGCTGACTAAACTATAACTGAACTAACTCCACCAGTTTTTCTACACACTCTACTCTTCACGCATACTCCACTCCAAGAGACCACCAATTAAAATCAATTTACAGTTGGGTGAAAAGCAGAAGAGCATGTAAGAAATTGAGGAGGAGGAGTTTTTAAATGAAAACACTGCTATGAATAATAAACAGTTTTGGAGATCGGAGAGAAAGGTTGTTGATTAGTTGGGAGTCCATAGGAGTCCACACACTATACAGTGTGGAAACAGGCCCTTTCTCCCAATTGTTCTCAACGGCCAACATGACCCATCTACAGTGGTCACACTTGCCCGCCATTTGTCCACATCCCTCTAAACCTGTCCTATCCATGTACCTGTCTAATTGCTTCTTAAACATTATGATAAGCCCCTGCTTCAATCCACCATCTCCGGCAGCTTGTGCCGTACACCCACCCTCCCACCCCCCCCCTTGTGTAAAAAAAAAAGTTACCTTCTTCAGACTTAGAGTCAGGGGAGAGGGAAACGAGAGATAGGAAAAGGTACAAAGAAACAAATGAAGAAAGGAAAGATATGCAAAAGTAAAAAAATCAAAGGCCGCAACGATGATCAAGGAAAGGTGGAGCCCACAATAGTCCCATTGTTGACTTTCGAGAAGACCTGATCAACCCGCCGAACAACCGCGGCACCGACCGGCCAGACTCACCCCACCGGCCTCCACGGGACTGTGAAGCCTTCCTGGGCCGAAGGAGTCGCTGCAGGAGCAACGATGTGAGCCTCGGCGGCATCAGCGAATACCTTGGCAGCAGCGTGAGCCACGACGGCAACATGAGCCTCGGCGGTAGTGGAGCCTCGGCGGTAGCAGGAGCCTCGGCGGTTCCCCTGTATGAAGGAATACAAACACGATAACAGTGAAACAGTGAAGCCATGGTTGGCTGTGGGGCAGGTGATAACAAATTATACAGACAGTGAAACTCAAATGGACGACAGTAAAATTAGCATGACGACTGAGGGTGGGGGGGGGGGGGGGGGGGGACGGAGGATTAGGGGACGCAAGGGTTTTATTTGAAGTTAGAGAAGTCAATGTTCAAACCGCTGGGGTGCAAGTTGTAGTCCAAGAAAAATATGAGTTGTAGTTCCTCCAATTTGCGCTGTGCCTCACTCTGACGTTGGAGGAGGCCCAGGACAGAAAGGTCAGTGTGGGAATGGGAGGGGGAGTTAAAGTGCTGAGCAAGCAGGAGGTCAGGAGGGTAAGGGGGACTGAACGCAGGTGTTCAGCGAAATGGACACCCAGCCTGCTAGTTGGATCTTGTAATTAAACCATGAGAAAAAAATGCCAACCAGCGTTATTAGCTTGCATGCACCTCCTCTCAGTCAGAAACAAGTTCAAACAGCCAACAATTAACCATATAACCATATAACAATTACAGCACGGAAACAGGCCCTCTCGGCCCTTCCAGTCCGTGCCGACCATTTGTTTTCCCCTAGTCCCATCTACCTGCACTCAGACCATACCCCTCCATTCCCTTCCCGTCCATATACCTATCCACTTTACTTTTAAATGTTAAAATCGATCCTGCCTCCACCACCTGTGCTGGAAGCTCATTCCACACAGCCACCACCCTCTGAGTAAAAGAAGTTCCCCCTCACATTACCCCTAAACTTCTGTCCCTTAATTCTCATGTCATGCCCTCTTGTTTGATCTTCCCTACCTCAATGGGAAAAAAAACGTATCCACGTCAACTCTGTCCTATCCCTTTCATCATTTTAAAGACCTCATCAAGTCCCCCCTTAACCTTCTGCGCTCCAAAGAATAAAGACCTAACTTGTTCAACCTTTCTCTGTAACATAGTTGCTGGAACAGGCAACATTCTAGTAAATCTCCTCTGTACTCTCTCTATTTTGTTGACAAATAGAGAGAGTTGACAATTGATGCTTACGTGAGCACATTGATTGATCAGTTAGACCCCAGATGAGTAAACAACTAGAGGAAAACTCCTATCGTCCCTTGCCCTTATCATTAGATTGCTGTTTGATGAGGAGATTTTTCGGCCCTTTGTTCGATCACGACTACGGGTGCTGCTTGTACGGAGTTTGTACATTCACCTGCGTGGGTTTTCTCCAAGTTCAGTTTCCTCCCAGACTCCAAAGACGTACAGATTTGAAGGTTAATTGGCTTGGTATAAATGTAAAAAAGAATTGTCCCTAGTGTGTGTAGGATAATGTTAACGTGCGGGGATCGCTGCTCCATGCAGACTCGGTGTGCGGAAGGTTCTGTTTCTGTGCTGTTTTTTTCTCTAAAGTAAATCAGGTGTTGCACACTTTCCCTTGGGCTCTCGAGAGACAGGGTCATAGTCAACTTTCTGGTCTGAAGAAGGGTCCCGACCCGAAACGTCACCCATCCTTTTTTTCCAGTGATGCAGCCTGACCCGTTGAGTTATTCCAGCACTTTGTATCTACCTTCGTAAACCAGCATCTGCAGTTCCTTTCTGCACCTGCTAAATGAAGGGATTGAATTGGGGTCCTCCAATCCAGGTGACGTCCTGATGAGTCTACTCTACACTCTCTCCAGTGTGGTGTTAAGGGGCTGTCCCACTGTGGCGATCTAATTGGCGAGTTTGGAAGAGTTTAGGAGACTTTGGAAAAGTGTCATGTTGAAGACCTCCTTCGACTATGTTGAAGACCAGCTTCGACTTGCTTCAGGAAAATTGGACACCGAATAATGGAGAGTGAAGACGACCTCCTTTCGATCCTCCCTTCGACCTCCCTTTGAGGATGATGAAGGACTAGCTTCGACTACCCTCGATTGCCTACGACAACATGCCGACCTACTTCGACTAAACCTACGAGTAAAAAAAAATATTGATTGTTTTCCATGGCAACCTTTTTTTACTCACGGTCATCTTTCAGCATGTTGAAAAAATATGCCGTGACTAGCTGAGGCCTCGAGTACTCGGGGATATTCTCGAGCATGAAGGAGACTTACAAAGACTTCCTAGGACCAAGACCTCCTAGGACCTCGTGTCGACCATGCTGTGAGTATGAGTCGAGGGCAAACTCGTCTGAACTCGCGGATTAGGTCCCTGCAGGCAGTGGGACAGTCCCTTAACTGTGCTTTATAAAGTTGCAACATAACATTTTTCATCTTCCTCAGTCTGGAGTCATGGTGTTGTTGGCATCATGCTCAGTGAATCATCGAAGATGGACACAAAATGCGGGTCAGGCAAAATCGCTGGAGAGAAGGAATAAGTGACGTTTTGGGTCGAGTCCCTTCTTCAGACTGAGTGTCAGGGGAAAGGGAAGCGAGAGATGTAGATGGTGATATGCAGAAGTACAGGACAAATTAATGAGAGATATGCAAAAAAGTAACGATGATAAATGAAACAGGCCATCGTCAGCTGTGGGCTAACAAATGTCCCAGGTCTCCTCCACTGTCAGAGTGAGGCCAAACGCAAATTGGAGGAACAGCACCTCATATTACGCTTGGGCAGCTTACAGCCCAGTGGTATGAACATTGACTTTAACTTCAAATAATCCCTGCATTCCCACTCTCTGCCTCTCCCCCACCCAAGTTGTTTGTAGTACTTTGCAAAGTTGTCTTGTTGAGTCTCATTGTTGGTTACTCGTTTTCACCTAGTCCACAGCTAACAATGGCCTATTTCCTTTATCATCGAGTTACATTTTTGCATATCTTTCATTCATTTGTTCTATATCTCCAACATCACAGTCTATACCTCTTGTTTCCCCTTTTCCCTGACACTCAGTCTGAAGAAGGATCTCGACCCGAAACGTCACCTATTCCTTTTCTCCTGAGATGCTGCTGACCCTTTTTGTGTCTATCTCTGGCAACAGATAGCAAACATAGAAACATAGAAAAAATAGGTGCAGGAGTAGGCCATTTGGTCCTTCGAGCCAGCACTGCCATTCAATATGATCATGGCTGATCATCTAAAAATCAGTATTCCATTCCTGCTTTTCCCCATATCCCTTGATTCCTTTAGCCCAAAGAGTTAAATCTAACTCTCTCTTGAAAACATCCAGTGAATTGGGGAGAAGGCAGGAACGGGGTACTGATTGGGGAATGATCAGCCCTGATCACATTGAATGGTGGTGCTGGCACGAAGGGCCAAATGGCCTATTGTCTATTGGCCTCCACTGGCTTCTATGGCAGAGAATTCCACAGATTCACAACTCTCTGGGTGTGAAAATGTTTTTCCTCATCTCAGTCCTAAATGGCTAACCCCTTATTCTTAAACTGTTCTGGATTCCCCTAACTTCGGGAACATTTCTCCTGCATCCAGCTTGTCCAATCCTTTAAGAATTTTAAATGTTTCTATAACATCCGCTCATACCTTCTAAATTTCAGGGAGGGTAGTTTAAATTGGATTCAGTTTCGGTACTGACACTGAGTGCTGAAGGGCTGGTTCCCATGCTGTTCTGTTGTTAATGTTCTCTGTGGCTAAAGAATATTTTCCATTCAATAGACTGTTCTGTTTTACAGTTCTGATGGACTGCCACGTCTGCAATAGTCCCTTTTAGTTTAGTTTAGTTTAGAGATACAGAGCAATGTGGTAGGGAAAACTGGAGTACCTGGAGGAAACCCATAGCAGTCAGAGGGAGAACATGCAAACTCCACACGGACAGCACCCGAGGTCAGGATTAAACCTGGGGTCTCTCGCAGCGTGCTTGCAAGCAGCTCTACCAGCTGTGCCAGCTGTGCCACTGTGTTTGAGTTTTTGAAGAAGTAACCAAAAAGGTTACTGTTGGGGGAGGCCTAGAGCCATAGACATTGTTTGTATGGACTTCAGCAAGGCATTTGACAGGGTTCCGCATGGTAAGCTGCTCTTGAAGGTTAGATCATGGGATGCCGGGAGATCCAGAATACAAAATTGGCTTCGTGGAAGGAAGCAGAGGGTGATAGTTGGAAGGTTGTTTCTCAGACAGGAGGCCTGTGACTAGTGGAGTTTCCTCAGGAATCAGTGCTGTGTAAGGCATAGGCACACAAAAGTCTCGACCCGAAACGTCACCCATTCTTTCTCTCCAGAGATGCCGTTGAGTTACTCCAGCATTTTGTATCTATCTTCGATTTAAACCATCTGCAGTTGTTTCCTACACAATCTGCGTACACAAGGCATGTTCAGTATGTCTGCAAATGACACCAAGGTGGTGGTGTTGTAGACAGTGAAGATGGTTATCAAAATGTACACCAGTATCTTGTTCAGCTGGCCAAATGGACTATGGCTCATGGAGTTCACTGCAGATGAGTGTGCGGAGTTGCATTTTGGGATGTCAAACCAGGGCAGGATTTGCTTTTGGAACTATAGAAAGGATTCTCCTTCTCTTCTTCTTGTGTGTGGCGTGCACAGCCTAAAGTTGTAAGACAACTTGTTCTGTTTGATCTTCCGTTTGTACACGCCAGGTTGTTTGCATTCGTCAAAACAGGGAGGACCACGTGAAGGTTGCAATCTCCCACCCCAGAAAGGATGCCATTAATCTGGAATGAGTGCAGGAAAGTTTTATAAGCTTGTTGCCAGGGCCTGATTGAGGGAGAGATTGGACAGGCTGGGATTTTATTGCTTGGAGCACAGGAAGCTGAGGGGTGAACTTATAGTGGCGTTTAAGTTCATGAAGGGAATAGATAGGATGAAAGCACAGTCTTTTACCCAGGTCAACTGATCTACATCAGCGAGACCAAGCGTAGGCTTGGCGATCGTTTCGCCGAACACCTCCGCTCGGTCCGCAATAACCTACTTGATCTCCCACTGGCTCAGCACTTCAACTCCCCCTCCCATTCCGAATCCGACCTTTCTGTCCTGGGCTCCACCATGGCCAGAGTGAGCACCACTGGAAATTGGAGGAACAGAACCTCATATTTCACTTGGGCAGTTTATACCCCAGCGGCATGAACATTGACTTCTCCAAATTCCGGTAGCCCTTATTGTCTCCTCCCCTTCTCAGCTCCCCTCAGCCTCTGTCACCTCCTCTTCCTTTCTTCTTTCCCCCCCCCCCCCCCCCCACCTACCCCTCCTCCACCCTACATCAGTCTGAAGTAGGGTTTCGGCCCGAAATGTTGCCTATTTCCTTCGCTCCATAGATGCTGCCGCACCCAACTGAGTTTCTCCAGCAGTGTCTTTTGTCTACCGTCTATAATCAAGAACCAGAGGTCATTTTTTCAATCACAAAATGATGAAGAAAATGCAGAAGCAACTTGATTTTTAGGCCTTTAATCGTTACCCCTTGTTAAATTACATGGGCTACAGGTGCTGTCTGTATGGATTTTGCACGTTCACACCGGTGTGACCGCGTGGGTTTTGTCCGAGATCTTCGGTTTCCTCCCTCCCTCCAAAGATGTAGGTTTAATTGGCTTGATATAAACAAAATGTAAAAATTGTCCCTAATGTGTGCGGGACAGTGTTAATATTCGGGGATTATGTCGGTGCAGACTCGGTGGGCTGAAGGGCCAGTTTCCAAAATTGTATCTCTAAACCTCTAAAGATTGTGAGATCCTAAGATCAATCTCTGGGGCACACAAGGTGGCAAATTGTACGGTCAGAGAATCTTTTTATTAAACTCAACTATTTGTCTTGACGCAAAGCCACTTCCACTTTCTGGTATTTTCATTAGTAATACTATCCTGCACTGAACTTTGTCAATGTCTTCTGGAAGGTTGACAAGATGCAGACACTTCCAATGCAGCTAGGTGGAGATGACCTGCCACTCACAATGACTCCCTTTGATCAGCCCACACTGAGCTGAATGTGCACTCACCCAGTCACTGGCAATAGATATGAGTGATCTCCACAAAGGGTCTCGCCCTGAAATGTCACTCCTTTTCTCCAGAGATGCTGCCTGTCCCGCAGTAACTCCAGCATTTTGTATCTATCAGTGATCTCCACACAACTTGCATCGAGCAGACAGTTCTACAGTTCCTGGTTTTCTCCATCTCTCGCTGTTTATATAATGCAATCATATGTGAAATTTCGCGATTCATGCCTGCAGTCTCTGAATCTAGAAATCCTGAAGGATTTCTAGATTCAGAGACTGCAGGCATGAATCGCGAAATTTCACATATGATTTTATGACAAACTCACCTTTAATTCTTTGCAAAAGCTGTGAATTGACGCATTCTGTTTAGAACTGCAGGCTCTTCCAAACTGCTTCCATGTTAACCCTGACTGTAAATGGAGAAAATCATGCAATCACAGCATGGTTTAATTTTATTTTAGTTTAGAGATACAGCGTGGAAACAAGCCCGTCGGTCCACCAAATCTGTGCTGACCAGCAATCCCCGTACGCTAGCACTATCCTACACACAAAAGGGACCATTTACAATTTTACCAAAGCAAATTAACCTACAAACCTGTACATCCTTTGGAGTGTGGGAAGAAACCGGAGCACCCAGAGAAAACCCATTTGGTCACAGGGAGAACGTATAAACTCCGTACAGGCAACACCTGTAGTCTGGATCAACCTGGGTCTCTGGCGCTGTAAGGCAGCAACTCTCCCGCTGCGCCACCGTGCCACCATTTCTTCTGTTGATGCAACCAGTAAATAGTCCGGCTGCGACAAACCAGCGTTGTACACAGCTTTAGCCAGATCCCTGCCTGCCTTTATTCTCTCTGCTATCTGTACTATTACTAAAACTCTCATCTTGACCACTTCCGGTCTGCGTTGTAATTAAATTTGCGCAAAAATGCTATCCTATATTGCTAGAATATCTTTCTCCACCTTGCTCACCGTTCTCCTCTGCTCCAAGCGCACCAAGTTTTGTTCCGATCGGTGAAATAATAGAGAAGTTATGAAGGTTTTAAAAATCATGAGATCAGCAGATTGGTCTTCTCGCCTGTCAGTCACCATGAAGGTAACACCCCTTCTGGGGGCGAGGAGAATAAAGCCCGGAGACTGGCCATGAGTCACTCAGCCCGGAAGCAGTGAGTGACAGTTGAGTCCAGAACTGTGAGTCCACCAGCCGTTAGTGAGTAAACTGTGAGTCTACAAGACGTGTGTGTGTGTGTGTGTGTGTGTGTGTGTGTGTGTGTGTGTGTGTGTGTGTGTGTGTGTGTGTGTGTGTGTGTGTGTGTGTGTGTGTGTGTGTGTGGTGTGTGTGTGTTGTGTGTGCGTGTGTGTGTGTGAGAGAGAGAGATGGAGGGTGTGTGTGAGATAGAGGGAGTGTGAGTTGAAGGGTGTGTGTGTGAGTGTGTAAGAGATGGAGGGTGTGTGTGGGTGTGATTGTGTGTATGCTTTTGAAGGTGTGTGTGCGAGATGGAGGGTGTGTGAGTGTGTGTGAGCGAAATGGAGGGTGTGTGTATGTGTGATATGGAGGGTGTGTGTGTGTGAGAGAGAGAGATGAATAGAATAGAATAGAATGCATTTTATTGTCATTCAAACAACTTGGTTTGAACAAAATTGCATTTCCTACTGTTTTTTACATTACAAAAAAAAAACAAGACCCACACTTAACACAGTTTACATAAACATCCATCACAGTGAATCTCCAACACCTCCTCACTGTGATGGAAGGCAAAGTCTTATCTCTTCCCTTTGTTCTTCACCCACAGTCCAGCAGTCCAACTGCAGCATCTAGACAACTGGGGCTCCCGATGTTAAAGCCCCTGGCGGGCCTGTGGCCATTAAGCCATGCCGGGCGATGTTAGGCCCTGGCTCTGTGTCCTTTAACACCCACGAAGTTGCCGTTGCGGGAGCTCCGAAAAGCCTTCTCCCACCAGGGACCTGCAGCTCCCGATGTTCCTGTCCGCCGAGCCTGCAGCCGGAGTCTCCGAAGCTCCGAAGCGGGTTGCAGCTGCACGCCACCACAGCTCTTCCCGCTCCAAAGACGGCCAGCTCCACGATGTCAGGTCCGCAGGCTCCACGACTGGAGCCCGCAGGTTGGTTCCGGCCAGAGGCTGCCGCCGGCTCCACGATGGTAGGCCCAACGACACCGGAGACCTGTAAGGGAAAAAGTCGGGTCCCCGTACAGGGAAGAGACTAACGGTTCCCCCCCCCCCCCCCTTCAGCCCCCCCACACACACGGCTAAACAAATCATAAAAACTAGGCTCAAGACATGCAAGACACAAATTTTAAAAAAGACGGACATCTGTCGTTGAGCCGCTGCCGTTAGGCACCGCCACACTCTACCCTCAGATGGAGGGTGTGTGTGTGTGTGTGTGTGTGTGTGTGTGTGTGTGTGTGTGTGTGTGTGTGTGTGTGTGTGTGTGTGTGTGTGTGTGTGTGTGTGTGTGTGTGTGTGTGTGTGAGTGTGTGTGTGAGTGTGTGTGTGAGTGTGTGTGTGTGTGTGGTGTGTGTGTGTGTGGTGTGTGTGTGTGTGTGTGTGTGTGTGTGTGTGTGTGTGTGTGTGTGTGTGTGTGTTGTGTGTTGTGTGTGTGTGTGTGTGTGTGAGAGAAAGAGGAGAGAGATGGAGGGTGTGTGTGATGGATGATATGTGTGTGTGAGTGTGTGTGTGAGATGGAGGGTGTGTGTGTGAGATGGAAGGTGTGTTGTGTGACGGAGGGTGTGTGTGTGAGAGAGATGGTGTGTGTGGGTGTGTGTGATGGAGGGTGTGTGTGTACATGTGTGTGAGATGGAGGGTGTGTGTGAGTGTTTGTGTGTGTGTGAGATGGAGGATGTGTATGTGGGGTGGATGGTGTGTGTGTGTGTGTGTGTGTGGGACAGTGTGTGTGAGTGTGTGTTTGTGAGAGATGAAGGGTGAATGTGTGTGTGTGTGTGTGTGTGTGTGTGTGTGTATGTGAGGGAGGGTTTGTGTGTGCGTGAGAGAGAGATGGAGGGTGTGTGATTGTGTGCGTGTGAGATGGAGGGTGTGTGTAGGTGTGTGTGTGAGATTGAGGGTGTGTGTGTATGAGATGGAGGGTGTGTGTGTGAGATGGAGGGTATGTGTGAACGAACTGTGAGTCCATCAGCCTTGAGTGACTGAACTGTGAGTCCACCAGCCGTGAGTGAGTGAACTGTGAGTCCACCAGCCGTGAGTGAGTGAACTGTGAGTTCACCAGCTGTGAGTGAGTGAACTGTGAGTCCACCAGCCGTGAGTGAGTGAACTGTGAGTCCACCAGCTGTGAGTGAGTGAACTATGAGTCCACCAGCCGTGAGTGAGTGAACTGTGAGCCCACCAGCCGTGAGTGACTGAACTGTGAGTCCAAGAATCCATTCGGCCCATAATATTCATACTATCCCTCTGGAAACCAGTCCCTTTGGGCCACAACACCCATAGTAGTGCTCCAGAAAGCCCCCCCACCCCCCGCCACCCCACTACCTACCAATATTGGAATTGGTGGAGAGGTGGAATATTGAGTTGGGGGACCAGCCCTCCCGTGTGAAAATGGGACCCATCCGGTCTCACTTAGTCTAGTTATTGATAAATCTCAGAAGTGTGCATGCTTTATTTATGCTATATGCTATATTTAAGAGGGAGAAATATGCTATATTTAAGAGGGTTAGATGTGGCCCTTGTGGCTAAGGGGATCAGAGGGTATGGAGAGAAGGCAGGTACGGGATACTGAGTTGGGTGATCAGCCATGATCATATTGAATGGCGGTGCAGACTCGAAGGGCCGAATGGCCTACTCCTGCACCTAATTTCTATGTTTCTATGTTATTAACCCACCTCCTCAACTTTCTGTAAGGTGAATCCATTCCTCCAGGTCCCTGTGCTCCGACATCCTTTTTAGAGCAGCATCCTTTGTTCCATATTGCCTCTTCTACTTCTCTCCATCACCTCTCATCTCTGCACTTTGAATCTCATTTCCACGAGTCTCCCTATTGCACCAACTTGTTTATGATTTCTAACCATTTACAATTAGGGCAGTACGGCACGCAACGGTTGCTGCGTTACAGCGCCTGCAGCGCTGGAGACCCACGTTCTCCACGTGACCACGTGAGTTTACTCCGAGATCTTCGGTTTCTTCCCACACTCTAAAGATGTACAGGTTTGTAAGTTAATTTGCTAGGTATAAATGTAAATTGTCCCTAGTGTGTGTAGGATAGTGTTAATGTGCGGGGAACGCTGATCGGCGCGGACTCGGTGGGCCGAAGGTCCTGTTTCTGCGCTGTATTTCTTAAACTAAACAATTGAGCAAAGTTATGTGTCATCTCCAAGTTTAGAAATTATACTTTGCCATCCCAAGGTCATTTATACAGAGCCACAAATTGGCTGTGGTACTGATCCCTGGCAAACTTTATCATTCACCTTGGAACAGTCCAGTGAAACACAAGGAGTTCCCAATGTCACGGTCGTGATTCACAATCATGGGCAGCACGGTGACACTGCTGTAGAGTTGCTGCCTTACAGCGCGTACATCTAAACTAAACTAAATTGCAACTGTAAGTCCAGCAGTAAATCCGGCATTCACCATGTTCATAGACAGAGTTGACGTGGATAAGCTTTTCCCATTGAGGGTAGGGAAGATTCAAACAAGAGGGCATGACATGAGAATTAAGGGACAGAAGTTTAGGGGTAACGTGAGGGGGAACTTCTTTACTCAGAGGGTGGTGGCTGTGTGGAATGAGCTTCCAGCAGAAGTGGTGGAGGCAGGATCGATTTTAACATTTAAAAGTAAAGTGGATAGGTATATGGACGTGAAGGGAATGGAGGGGTATGGTCTGAGTGCAGGTAGATGGGACTAGGGGAAGACAAATGGTCGGCACGGACTGGAAGGGCCGAGAGGGCCTGTCTCCGTGCTGTAATTGTTATTATATAGCGTCACATCCCAGATTACGAAATCAGGTTACAATTGTTCCTCGTGTTCCTGCAATTGTCTTTTTTTCAGTTTTTTAGTTTAGAGATACAGCATGAAAACAGGCCCACAGGCCCACGCCAACCACTGACCCCCAAACACTAAAGGGCCTGTCCCACTTTCACAAACCTAATACACAACCTTTTTTTACTCGTGGACATTTTTCATCAGGCTAGAAAAAAACGCCCCGACCTACATGATGCCACGAGTACCTACGACTGGCATCACGGCCTGCTACAACCTATCTACGACCCCCTACGGCCTCCTACGACCTCGGGACAACCATGCTGCGAGTATGACTCAAGGACAAACTCGGCAGAGGTCATGAATTAGTTTGTGAAAGTGGGACAGGCCCTTAACACTATCCCAAAAACACTCGGGCAATTTACAATTAAACCAAGCCAAATAACCCACAAATCTGTACGACTTTGGAGTTTGGGAGGAAACTGGAGATCCTGGAAAAAAACCCATTGCAAGTCACGGGGAGAACGTACAAACTCCATACAGACAGCACCCGTAGTCAGGATCGAACCCGGTCTCTGGTGCTGTGAGGCAGCAACTCTACCAGTGCACCACCGAGCTGCCATTTGCACACCTGGTAACAACCTCCCAACATTCTTGTCACAGAAGACTAATATTGCTCCATCTAGAATCCCATTTCTGTGTGGAAACCAGGGGTACAGGAGCAGGGAGGTTCTACTTTCAGTTGTACAGGGTCTTGGTGAGACCACACCTGGAGTATTGCGTACAGTTTTGGTCTCCAAATCTGAGGAAGGACATTATTGCCATAGAGGGAGTGCAGAGAAGGTTCACCAGACTGATTCCTGGATGTCAGGACTGTGTTTTCAATGAAGAAAGACTGGATAGACTCGGTTTATACTCTCTGGAATTTAGGAGATTGAGAGGGGATCTTATAGAAACTTACAAAATTCTTAAGGGGTTGGACAGGCTAGATGCAGGAAGATTGTTCCCGATGTTGGGGAAGTCCAGGACAAGGGGTCACAGCTTAAGGATAAGGGGGAAATCCTTTAAGACCGAGATGAGAAAGACTTTTTTCACACAGAGAGTGGTGAGTCTCTGGAACTCTCTGCCACAGAGGGTAGTTGAGGCCAGTTCATTGGCTATATTTAAGAGTGAGTTTGGATGTGGCCCTTGTGGCTAAGGGGATCAGAGGATATGGAGAGAAGGCAGGTACGGGATACTGAGTTGGATGATCAGCCATGACCATATTGAATGGCGGTGCAGGCTCGAAGGGGCTGAATGGCCGACTCCTGCACCTAATTTCTATGTTTCTATGTTTCTATGTTTTTATCCATACTTGGTGCCTTGGTCCCAGAAAGATGTGTTTCGGGTGGAGACCCTTCTTCAGAAACCTAAACCTGGAGTCTGAAGGGAGGTCTCGACCCGAAACATCACCCATTCCTTCTCTTCCAGAGATGCTGTCTGACCTGCTGAGTTACTCAGTTTTTTGTGCCTAACTTTGGTTTCATCCACCATCTGCAGTTCCTTCCTACCCATTAAACATTCTCTGCTTACCTCATAGCCTCTGTATGCCCTCTAGTGTTGGACATTCCCACCCTGGGATAGAGGTTCTGACTGTGATCAGGAAGATCTTTGCTGTGAGCAGTTACTCCTGTTGTTTTCAGTCCAAATAATCAATAATGACACAAAATGACTAACTCAATTTCCAACATCACTTTTTTATCTGTAGAAAGGAACTGCAGGTGCTGCTAGAATCCTAGACCTGGAGTCTGAAGAAGGGTCTCGACCCGAAACATCACTTATTCCTTCTCTCCAGAGATGCTGTCTGACCTGCTGAGTTACTCCATCTTTTTGTGTCCATCTCCTCTTTTTTATTTATCATTCCCATGGGATGTGGATGTGGTTAGCAAGGCTGGCTTTTATTGACTATCCCTAACTGACCACTGATCAGTGAGTGGCTGATTGTCCAGTGTTTGGAGTCACATGCAACTGGAGTGGGCAGCAATGCCAGATGTACTTGCCTGAGAACTACAAATGAACCATTTGGATTTTACAAATATCTATTTTACAAATACAGGGGCGGTGGAGTTACTGCCTTACAGCGCCAAGGACGCAGGTTTGATCCTGACTACTGGTGCTGTCTACGGAGTTTGTGCGTTCTCCTGTGACAGCATGGACTTTCTCCGGGTGCTCCAGTTTCCTCACACACTCCAAAGACATACAGGTTTGTAGGTTAAATGGTTCATGAAAAAAAAAATGTTAGTTGTCGCTAGTGTGTGGGATTGTGCTGGTGTACGGGGTGATCGCAGATCGGCATGAACCTGCTGGGCCGAAGGGCCTGTTTCCGCATTTTATCTCTAAAGCCTAAAGTCTACAAATCTTGCCGTTTTATGCTTACTATTACCAACACTAGACAATAGACAATAGGTGCAGGAGTAGGCCATTCAGCCCTTCGAGCCAGCACCGCCATTCAATGTGATCATGGCTGATCATCCCTAATCAGTACCCTGTTCCTGCCTTCTCCCTATATCCCTCGACTCCGCTATCTTTAAGAGCCCTATCTAACTCTCTGTTAAAAGTATCCAGAGAACCTGCCTCCACCGCCCTCTGAGGCAGAGAATCCCACAGGCTCGCAACTCTCTGTACTCGCGGGGCCGCAGGGACCGTTTCTGCGCTGTATCTCTAGTCGAAAGTCGACTCCACAGGAGGAATACGTCAGAATGTTACCTGGGCGATATCACATGGAATGTCTCGTGAAAAGTAATGCCCCTGTCCCATTTAGGCGATTTTATAGGCGACTACGGGCGACTAGGCTGTCGTCACATGGTCGCCGGGGTGTCACCTGTATGGTCTCCTCAGTCGCCCAAAGATTCGTACCTTTTTTCTGGTCGCCGCTGGATTTTGAAATGTTCAAAACGTTTCGGCAACAGTCGGCGCCCATGGGCTTGACGCCAATGATCGTAGCCTGACGTAGGTGTCGTCGTAGGTTGTCACCAGGATGACGTAGGTTGTCGCCGTTGCTGACTTCGGTGAATTCCATTGGCGACTGACTACCTACGTCAACTAACGTCAACCGGCGACAGGTACCGGTGACTGAATTGTCGTACCTTGTCATAGCTTGTCGCGGGTGGATGTAGGTTGTCGTAGGTTGTCGTAGGTGGACGTCCTAATGGTCGCCGGTTGTCGGTAGCTTGCCGTAGCTTGATGTCAACTAGGTCGTAGGGGGGTCTAGTCGCCAGTTTTTCGCCGGCAGTTGCCAAAAAAATCGCCAAGTGGGACAAGCCCATAACACCATTCGGTTCATCGTTCAACCAGCCACACTTGAGTTCAGGATCCAGGAACCTAGGAACCCAGAACCTCATGCTCAGAGTCAAGGCCAGGAATTAACCATATAACATATAACCATATAACAATTACAGCACGGAAACAGGCCCTCTCGGCCCTTCCAGTCCGTGCCGACCATTTGTTTTCCCCTAGTCCCATCTACCTGCACTCAGACCATACCCCTCCATTCCCTTCACGTCCATATACCTATCCACTTTACTCTTAAATGTTAAAATCGATCCTGCCTCCACCACTTCTGCTGGAAGCTCATTCCACACAGCCACCACCCTCTGAGTAAAGAAGTTCCCCCTCACGTTACCCCGAAACTTCTGTCCCTTAATTCTCATGTCATGCCCTCTTGTTTGAATCTTCCCTACCCTCAATGGGAAAAACGTATCCACGTTAACTCATTTTAAAGACCTCAATCAAGTCCCCCCTTAACCTTCTGTGCTCCAAAGAATAAAGACCTAACTTGTTCAACCTTTCTCTGTAACATAGTTGCTGGAACCCTGGCAACATTCTAGTAAATCTCCTCTGTACTCTCTCTATTTTGTTGACATCCTTCCTATAACTAGGTGACCAAAATTGTACACCATACTCCAGAATTGGTCTTACCAATGCCTTGTACAATTTTAACATTACTTCCCTACTCCTATATTCAATGCTCTGATTTATAAAGGCCAGCACACCAAAGGCTTTCTTTACCACCCTATCTACATGCGATTCCACCTTCAGGGAACTATGCACAGTTATTCCTAGATCCCTCTGTTCCACAGCATTCCTCAATTCCCTACCATTTATCATGTACGTCCTATTTTGATTTGTCCTGCCAAGATGTAGCACTTCACACTTAACAGCATTAAACTCCATCTGCCATCTTTCAGCCCACTTTTCCAATGGCCCAAATCTCTCTGTAGACTTTGAAAATCTACTTCATTATCCACAACACCACCTATCTTAGTATCATCTGCATACTTACTTATCCAATTTTCCACCCCATCATCCAGATCATTGATGTACATGACAAACAACAGTGGACCCAACACAGATCCCTGAGGCACCCCACTGGTCACCGGCTTCCAACCTGACAAACAGCCATCCACCATTACTCTCTGACATCTCCCATTCAGCCACTGTTGAATCCATCTTGCTACTCCGCCATTAACACCCAAAGATTGAACCTTCTTAACAAACCTTCCATGGGGAACCTTGTCAAAGGCCTTACTGAAATCCATATAGACAACATCCACTGCTTTATCCTCATCAATTTCCCTAGTTACCGCTTCAAAAAATTCAAGAAGGTTTGTCAACCATGACCTTCCAGGCACAAATCCATGTTGACTGTTCCTGATCAGACCCTGTTTATCCAGATGCTTATATATATTATCTCTAAGTATCCTTTCCATTAATTTGCCCACCACTGACGTCAAACTAATAGGTCTATAATTGCTAGGTTTATTCTTTGAACCCTTTTTAAACAATGGAACAACATGCGCAGTACGCCAATCCTCCGGCACTATTCCCGTTTCTAATGACATTTGAAATATTTCTGTCATAGCTCCTGCTATTTCTACACTAACTTCCCTCAATGTCCTAGGGAATATCCTGTCAGGACCTGGAGATTTATCCACTTTTATATTTTTCAAAAGTGTCAGTACTTCCTCCTCTTTGAATCTCATAGTTTCCATAGCTACTCTACTTTTTCCCCTTAACTCACAGAGTTCAATATCCTGCTCCTTGGTGAATACCGAAGAAAATAAATTGTTCAATATCTCCCCCATCTCTTTTGGCTCTGCAGATAGCTGTCCATTCTGGTTCTCTAATGGTCCAATTTTACTTCGGAGTCACGTGAGTGACTACGTGAAGAACCCGCCTCACGCTGGCAACGGCATGACGTCAACGCTGACGGCGGAAGGAGGAGCTGCAGTAAGGAGCAGCTCCTCGGCAGCGGTCGGAACGGCCCGCAGGTAAGTGCAGTTAGACCGGGGCGTTTTTTAGGTTACGCTGGGTGGCTCCAGCAAACGAAACCAAAAGTAAAATTTAGAGCCACGTTAACGTGCTGATTGAGCACTGATTATTAAAGAAAAATGGAGAAATCGGGAAAGAAGTTTTCGCGGGTAAAAAGATCTTCCCGGGGTGAAAGTAAAAATACGGGACGCGAAGTTAGTGCGGACCCGGTTCCGATACCGTTGGCCGCCGATTTACCCGATAGTGAGTTTCCAGATTCTCCAGAAATAATAACCACGGAGGAAAATGTTCCTAAAAAATGCAAAAAGAAATCTGAGAGGCCCGTGGTTTCTGATGACTCTGATATTGAAAGACCTCCAGACAATAAAAATATGTGGCTAAAAATGGAGCATATGGAGAAAGTTCTCCAAACAATAATGAGACAAGGGTCAGAGTACCCAGATGAATCCCAAAAAATCCCTGAGGGGTTTGAATATGATGAATATGGCTGTGGGCCAAGTTGGGAATATGATACTCCAGACCCAGGATTTGGGCTGGAAGAAGTCTCATGGGATGATATCCCAATTGATTTAGGGCTGCAGAAGGCAGACCCTGCTGGTGGCTATATGGCTTTTGAAAGCACACCACAAAGTAAAAAGAAAAGGCCTAATGTGCCTGGGATAGCACAAGATTTTGCTATACCTGAAGGAAGTGGTGAGGCTATGGAAGAAATCCTAGCTGCAAACATAAATTATATGGTATCTCACCAACTTCACAATTCTGTGATGAATGAAACATCAGAATTATATAAAGCTCCAAGAAATTGTGCCTCATTGGAAGTACCTACGGTGAATCCGAGGATATGGACGTCTATGACTCCAAGTATGAGAGCCCTAGAAGTGAAGTTTCAAAAGGTGCTCAAATTAATTTCTGCTGCCATTACGGCCTATGGCAGGCAAATGGAGAATCTGGAAATGGAAAAGATTCAAAAGGATACTTTGGGCTTATTATGTAATTCATTCTATGAAATTAATTGCATGAGGAAAATGGCGATTTGGCCCATATTTCACCCTAGATTTGCAAGCCTGTGTCAAGAAAGTGGAGTTCAAGCTCCTGGGTATTTGTTTGGAGAAAATCTGCCGAAACAGCTGAAAGAGTTGGATGAAGAAGCTAAATATTTTAGCAATGTTAAACCTTTTGTTTTTGGACAAAGAAGGGGTTTTTCGACCCGAAGGGGTTTCGATTTCCGTTATAGAAGCAGAAGTTTGTCACGAAAATACTATCGTGCTGTGCAGGCAAGTGCTTCCCTGTATTCGGGAAGAAGGAGACCACCACGCTCATACGGAGAGGTACTTCTGATCGATATGTATTACAAGCAGTTTTCGGAGCCATTATTATTTTTAAAGAAGGGGTTAATCCTCCTGTACAGAATAGACCTGCTTATGCTTATGTGTTTTCTGCAGAGGAAAGAATGGAGATTAATGTGGAAATTGGCAAATTATCTGGAAAAGGCGTAATTGAAAAGACTTATGAACATAAGCATCAATTTGTCTCTAATATATTTCGAAGAGATAAAAAAGATGGTGGTTGCAGAATTATTCTGGACCTTACAGATCTGAATAAGTTTGTAGAATACAAACATTTTAAGATGGAGACATTCAGTACTGCAAAATATCTTATCTCAGCAGGGTGTTATATGGCTAAGATTGATTTGAAGGATGCCTATTATTCTGTAGCAATTCATCAATGCTTCAGGAGGTATTTAAAATTTAATTGGCTGGGACAATTATGGCAGTTTAAAGCTTTACCAAATGGATTGAGTTCGGCTCCTAGACTCTTTACAAAACTGTTGAAACCAGTTTTAGCCCAATTAAGAGCACAGAAACACATTGTTATGGCTTATCTGGATGATATTCTGATCATTAGTGATACTCAAGAGTCAGCTGAGCACTCAGTTTCAGTTACTAAAGCTTTGTTTGAAAAGCTAGGGTTTTTGATTCATCCAATTAAGTCCCAGCTGCAGCCAGCACAATCAATTAACTTTTTGGGGTTTGTAATTAACTCAGTGACTATGTTAGTTACTTTGCCAACAGAGAAGGCCAATGACATCTTGATGACTTGTAATTACCTCATTCACAAACCTTATCCCTCCATCCGAGAAGTGGCGAAAACCATTGGGAAAACTGGTAGCAGCATTTCCGGCAGTGGAATTTGGTCCATTACATTATCAAAATCTTCAAAGGGACAAAATAAGGGCTCTTAAAGAGAAGGCAGGTCACTTTGACAGGCCTATGCAATTAACAAAAGAAGCCGTGTTGGAATTACAATGGTGGGTTGAAAATGTCCCACAAGCTGCTAAGAATATCATGATTAAACAACCTGAAATGGTTTTACAAACGGATGCTAGTGCTCTCGGATGGGGGGCTACAGATTCGTCCTCCAGTTGTGGAGGTAGATGGAAAGCTCAAGAAGAAGCGTTTCTTCAAGTTTATGGTATTAACTATTTGGAGTTATTGGGTGCTTTTTATGGACTTAAAGCATATTGTTGTGCTAAACAAGGTCTACATGTGTTAATACAGTTAGACAATAAAACGGCTGTTGCATACATTAATCACATGGGGGGAGTTAGGTCAGTATCATGTGATTGTCTGGCCAATGAGATATGGCAATGGTGTATTGGTCGCCAAATATGGATTTCAGCAAGCTACATTCCGGGTAAGGACAATGTGGTAGCAGATGAAAGGTCCAGGATTTTTAAAAGATAATACGGAATGGATGCTTAAGCCAGCAATATTTAAGAATATTGTAAACCAATTTGGGTTGCCAGAAATAGATTTGTTTGCATCTAGGCTTAATCATCAGTTGCCTACTTATGTGTCTTGGGAACACGATCCAGATGCAGTAGCAGTAGATGCTTTTTCATTACACTGGGGAAAGATGTTCTTTTATGCTTTTCCACCATTTGCTTTGATTCAGAGATGCCTGAAGAAGATAGAACAAGATTCTGCTTCTGGATTGTTGGTAGTTCCAAATTGGCCAACTCAACCTTGGTTCCCAGTAATGCTGAATATGATTAAAGAACCATATATGTCGATTCCTAACTGTAGTGATATCTTAACTAATCCGGTAACTAAAGAGATTTACCCATTGTATGCATATATGAATTTGTTAATCTGCAGGTTTTGACCAGACCACTACAGGAGCTGGGATTGTCGGACCAAACTATGGAAGTTATGGTTGCATCATGGCGCAATAGCACACAAAAGCAATATATGACACATATTAAGAAATGGGAAGACTTTTGCACACAGTCAAATATTTCTTATGATACTGTAAATATTGCAAATGTTTTGGAATTCCTTGCCAATTTGCATTTTGAGCAACATTTAAGTTACAGTGCCATTAACACTGCACGCAGTGCCTTGTCGTCCTATTTAGGGCTTATGACTGATCAGAGATCAATTGGATCGCATCCATTAATATCTAGATTCATGAAAGGAATCTTTAATATTAATCCACCCAAACCAAGATACACAAAGATTTGGGATGTGAGCATTGTACTTACGCTACTTAGACAATGGACTCCAATTGAAGGGTTGACATTGGAAAGATTGACATTGAAATTAGTCATGTTAATGTCACTGGTCTCAGCTCAAAGAGTGCAAACTTTACAAATGTTGCGTTTAGACTGTATGCATGTGACTACAGATAATGTTGTGTTCTATGTTTACGAGTTGATCAAACAAAGCAGACCAGGGAGATCTGGAACAAAGGTAACCTTTCAAGCTTATCATATTGATCCTACTTTGTGTGTGGTTAAACATTTGAACGAATATATTAAAGTTACTGACACCCTTAGAGGAAATGAAAAAGCGTTAATGGTTACGCACAAAAAACCACACACAAAAGCTTCAGTTCAAACTATCTCAAAATGGTTGAAACAGGTGTTGGTTTTAGCGGGAGTAGACACTGATGTGTTCAAATCTCACTCCACCAGGGCGGCAGCTACGTCCGCGGCGAAGGGGCGGGACGTACCTCTCGAGCATATTTTAAAAGTCGCAGGGTGGAGTAAAGAAGAAACTTTTTCAAAGTTCTACAATAAACCTGTTCACACTATGACAAGCTTTGGACACGCGGTGTTGGGAGCACTATAATCACCTGCTTTGTTTACTATTAATTGCTATAATCAATGGTGTAGTCACTTCTATCTTTTATCACTTGTAAACATTTTCCCTCAGATATAAGGAGGGTTATTATATGGTCTTTAAACCATTAAAAAGTTAATTGTGAAATGATCTAACATTAGTCTGGTTTCTCATGTGTGTGTTTACTTAGCCGGACTGTCGTACGGATTGATTCTACGACATAAAAAACACAGAAAGCTTTAAAATCTTCACGTAGTCACTCACGTGACTCCGAAGTAAAATAGTAAGATTAAACAAGAACTTACCAGTTCGAAGTTTGATCGTTATTTTATGAGGAGTTACGATGAGGGATTACGTGCCCTCCGCTCCCACCCTCATAAAATAAATGATCAAATGGTAGTTCTAAGTCTTTTATGAGCCTTACTATGTTACTCCGGCTTTTGGTGTTCTGTGTTTTTCATGCCGCTGCTTTGAAGTATGCCGTTGCCAGCGTGAGGCGGGTTCTTCACGTAATCCCTCATCGTAACTCCTCATAAAATAACGATCAAACTTCGAACTGGTAAGTTCTTGTTTAATCTTACTATTTTATCCCTCGTTATCCTTTTGCTATTAATATAGCTGTAGAAACCCTTTGGGTTTACTTTCACCTTTCTTGCCAAAGCAACCTCATATCTTCTTTTAGCCTTCCTAATTTCTTTCTTAAGATTCTTTTTACATTCTTTATACTCCTCTAGCACCTCATTTACTCCATGCCTCCTATAATTATTGTAGATATCTATCTTTTTTCAAAACAAGTGTCCAATTTCCCTTGAAAACCATGGCTCTTTCCAATTTTTACTATTTCCTTTCAACCTAACAGGGACATAAAGATTCTGTACTCTTACAATTTCCCCTTTAAATGTCCTCCATTTCTCTTCTACATCCTTCCCATGAAACAAAGTGTCCCAATTCACTCCTTTAAAATCCTTACGCATTCCCTCAAAGTTAGCCTTTCTCCAATCAAAAAACTCCACCCTAGGTCCAGTTCTGACTCTCTCCTTAATTATATTGAAACTAATGGTATTGTGATCACAGGTCCCGAAGTGCTCACCAATGCATACCTCCGTCACCTGACCTGCCTCATTTCCTAACAGGAGGTCCAGCATTGCTCCTTCTCTGGTCGATACCTCTATGTACTGCTGCAAAAAAACTATCCTGCACACATTTTACAAACTCCGAACCATCCAGCCCATTTACAGAATGTGTTTCCCAGTCTATTTTTGGAAAATTGAAATCTCCCACAATCACTACCTTGTGCTTACTACTAATATCTGCTATCTCCTTACATATTTGCTCTTCCAATCCTCGCTTCCCATTTGGCGGGACCATTTCCCATCTATAATACACCCCTAAAAGTGTTGCTACACCGTTCCACTTCTCAGTTCCACCCAAATAGCCTCCCTAGACGAGCCCTCTAATCTATCCTGCCAAAGCACTGCTGTAACATCTTCTCTGACAAGCAATGCAACATCTCCCCCTCTGGTCCCTCCAATTCTATCACACCTGAAGCAACGAAATCCTGGAATATTTAGTTTCCAATCACAGCCCTCCTGCAACCATGTTTCACTGATTGCCACAACATCATATTTCCAGGTGTCAATCCAGGCTCTAAGTTCATCCACCTTACTTACAATGCCCCTAGCATTAAAATATTTTAGAAACCCACCATCCCTTATTCTCTGTCTATTATCTTTTTCATCTTTCTCGCTTACATTTTGGATCCGAGTGCTTCCCTTCTCTGCCTCTTGCCCGACACCCTGACCCCTAGCCCCCTATACCCGAGTCCCTCCCCCCAGCTTTTCTAGTTTAAAGTGTCCCCAGTAGCCTTTGCAAATCTCCCTGCCAGGATATTGGTCCCCCTCGGGTTCAAGTGCAACCCGTCCTTTGTGTACAGATCATGCCTTCCCCAAATGAGGTCCCAGTGATCAAGAAACTTGAATCCCTGCCCACTGCACCAGTCCCTCAGCCACGCATTTATCCTCCACCTCATTTCATTCCTACTCCCACTGTCACGCGGCACAGACAGTAATCCTGAAATCGTTACCCTTTTGGTCCTTCTCCTTAACTTTCCCCCCAACTCCCTAAATTCTCCCTTCAGGACCTCGTCACCTTTTCTGCCTATGTCATTGGTACCTATGTGTACCACAACATCAGGCTCCTCTCCCTCCCTTATCAGAATCTTTTGGACACGTTCTGACACATGCGAGACCCTGGCACCAGGGAGGCAAACTACCATCCGGGTCTCCCGACTGCGTCCACTATAGAGTCCCCTATTACAATTGCCCTCCTCTTTTTGTTACCCTTCTGAGCATCAGGGCCGGTCTCTGTGCCGGAGGCCCGGCCAATGTTGCTGCCCCCAGCTAGGCTGGCCCCTCCAATCATACTCAAACCCGAGTACCTATTTTCCAGGTGCACGGTCACAGGGGTACTCTCTAGCCCCTGCCTCTGCCCCTTGCCCTTCCAAACTGTGACCCACTTGTCTGCCTCCTGTGGTTTGGGAGTGACTACCTCCCTGTAGCTCCTCTCTATTACCTCCTCACTCTCCCTGACCAGACGGAGGTCATCGAGCTGCTGCTCCAGGTTCCTTTAGGAGCCCCATCTCAACACACCTGGCGCAGATGTGGATGTCTGGAGGGCTATCAGATTCCCTGACCTCCCACATCTGACATCCAGAACAGTACACTGCCCTTGCCTTCATACTCCCCCCTTACACAGGATTTTAAAACTTACCGGTCGGGTGTCGCTCCTCCCCCTCCTCCTCTTCTTCCAACGGCTCCTGTGGGCCTCTGAAAAAACAAGCCCCGCGCTTGATTTTAAACCTTACCGGTCGGGTGTCGCTCCTCCCCCTCCTCCTCTTCTTCCAACGGCTCCTGTGGGCCTCAGGAGCCGTTGAACAATCCTGTGGGCCTTGTTCAGTATTGCATTAAATTTAACATCGGAGTGAATTTATTCCAGGGATGGATTCTGTCGTGGGGTAGCCCAACTCCCCTCTTTGTTTTTTTTTTAAATATTTTTATTAGAAGCATTGCATATTATCTAAGGTACAACAGCACTTCAAATACAAGTCAGACTTATCACAAACGTTGCACGGATATTACGGGATAATTTAAATATGCTTCTGTTTTTTATTTTTTTGGGAAGGTAAGGGAGTGAAAAAAAAAGTAAAAGTATAAATCAATAATCAAGACGTTGTGATTAAATAATAATGATTATATAAGAAAAAAAAAATTAAAAAGAATAAAGATAAATAAAAAATATATAATAATAAATGAATTAAATATTAAATTATTAATTTTTATTTAATAAAACAATTATTTTTAATTGTATATATTTTTTTTTTTAATAAGGAATACATCTTTACATTGAATGGAACAGTTTCATATAACAATATCTATTGAGACATGTATACAGATCCCAATACTTTTTTTCATCTAATCCTACACCAGGGTACTTATTGAGTTATGGTGCTGAGCTCAGCTACCCCTTTAAGTAATCAATGAATGGAGACCATATTTGTTCAAAAAGTTCATATTTGTCCATTAAGACAAACCTAATTCTCTCCAAATGCACAGTCCACATTTTGATTGTGGGGAATAATGTTCCCTTCCAGAATTTTAATATTAATTTTTTTCCAATTATCAAACAGTAATCAAGAAAATTTCTTTGACTTACTGTTAATATTAAGCTTGAGTCAGGGACTCCTAATATTATTAACTTTAGGTCAGGTTCCAATTTAGTTTTAAGAACCTCAGAGATGATTCCAAAAATATCAGCCCAATAACTATTAAGTTTTATGCATGTTACAAAACTATGCGTTAAGTTGGCTTCTAAAATCTGACATTTATCGCAAATAGAAGAAATGTTAGGAAAAATTCTATTTAATTTCGTTTTCGAGTAGTGTAATCAATGTATTACTTTAAATTGTACCAAAGTATGTCTGGCATTTAATGAGCATTAGCTAGACCTATTTCATTTTCCCATATCTGTCGGTATGATTCTGTTGTTGGGACTTCCCTATCCAAAAGAGTATATATATGCATGCTATTAATTTTTCTGTACTTGGATGCTTGTTAAGCCACTCATCCAATAATCCTGGCTCTCTATTATTATAGTCTTGCATGTTTGACTTGATATAGTCTCTAATTTGTAAATACCTAAACAAGTTTTTTGGGTGTAATCCATAGATATCTTTTAATTCTTGAAATGATAGAAATTTTCCTTTCCTATAAAGGTGTTCTATCCTTATAATTCCCAAATTTTCCAGTGTCTAATCCCCTTATCCAATATAGGTTTAAATAAAGTATTATTCATAATTGGTAAACAGAGTGACATATTATCCAGATATAAAGTCTTAACTATTTGTTTCCAAATACGTATATTACTATAAATTATTGGGTTATCCCCATAAGTTTTTTTTGTACTTCACTTGGAGCAAGAAGAATCGAACTTATATCAAATGGTAAACAGTCTTCCATTTCCATCTTTAGCCAAGCTGGTTCCTGGTCCATTTTTACCAGCCAAAAATAAATTTTCTTAATCTGAACTGTCCAAAAATAATATAAAAAATTAGGTAACGCTATCCTTCATTTATCTTGGATTTACATAAATGTTTTTTACTTATTCTGTGATTTTTATAATCCAAAATAAAGCTGTTAATAATAGAATCGATTTAAAAATATAATAATTTTGGGAGATATAAAGGGATAGCTTGAAATAAATATAATAATTGTGGTAAAAAGACCATTTTTATAGCATTTATTCTGCCAATCATTGATATTAGTGTTTTCCAGTATAAAATATTTTTTAGTTTATCCAATAACTGAGGATAATTTAATTTGAATAATAGATTATAAGATTTAGATACATTAATTCCTAGGTATTTAAATTTATCCATAACTATTTTAAACGGAAATTGTTGTAATATGTTTACTTTTATTCCAGTTAAAGGCATAATTTCACTTTTATTCCAATTAATTCTATATCCTGAAAATGTACCGAACTTATTTATAATGTTAAGTAAGTTAGGAATACTGATCTCCGGTTTTGTGATATATATTAAAACATCGTCTGCATATAAAGATATTTTATTTGTTGTAGTATTAGTATTGTATCCATATATTTCTGGATCTGATCTAATCCTTTCGGCTAATGGCTCGATTGCGAGAGCAAATAATAAAGGTGATAACAGGCATCCTTGTCTACAACCCCTAGAAAGATTAAATTTAGCTGATAACATTTGATTTGTTAGTATTTTTGCTGTAGGGTTGGAGTATAAAATTTTAACCCATTTACAAAACCTAACACCCAGTTGAAATTTCTGCATTATCTTAAATAAGTAAGGCCATTCAACCTGGTCGAATGCTTTTGCCGCATCTAGTGAAATGACAGCTAATTCAATATCATTAACTATTTTTGAATATATGATATTGAATAGTTGTCTCAAGTTATAAGTGGAGTAACGTTTGGGAATAAAGCCTGTTTGATCATGATGTATTAGTTTATTAATCACTAAACTTAACCTTTCGGATAAAATTTTAGTTAATATTTTTTGATCAGTATTTAGAAGAGCAATTTCTCTATATGATCCAGGATCTTCCAGATCCTTATCTACTTTAGGAATGAGTGTGATTGTAGACTCATTTAGAGTTTCTGGTAACTTTCCTTGTTCGTAAGCTTATTTATATATCGCTTGTAAACGTGGGGAAATCAAGTCGTGAAACTTCTTATAAAATTCAGCACTTAGGCCGTCAGGGCCAGCGGCTTTTCCATTTTTCAACGACCTGATTGATTCCTCAATGTCTTTTACTGATATTTCACCATCTAACAAGTCTTTGCCTTCCTGATCTAAACCTTTGATATGACATTCATGTAAGAATGCTTCCATTCCATTCAATTGTCCCGTCAGTTTGGTTGAATAAAGTTTTTGATAGTAATGCAGAAATCTGTCATTAGGCAAAGTTAATATTTCACCTTGTTTTGATCTGATTTTATATATCATTTTTTCCTCATCTGATTTTCTAAGTGACAATAAGTTTTGTGGTTTGTCACCAAATTCAAAATGTACTTGTTTAGTCTGTTGAAAAAGTTTTATAACGTGATTTGAGTATATTTTATTTAGCTTATATTTAGTATTGCAATTTTATTATGTATCACCTTAGATGGAGATATTGCATTTTCAATATCTAATTGCTTTATTTTATTTTCTAAAGTTTGTTGCATCTTTCGGTTTTCCTTATTAAGGTATGCTTGTGCAGATATTATAGCACCACGCATAAAGGCTTTAAATGTGTCCCAAAGAAATGACGCTGAAATTCCGGGTTTGTCATTAGTCTCAAAAAACAACTTAATCTGTTTTACCAGATAATCATAACAACTCCCCTCTTTGTACGTTCTCCCCATGACTGCATGGGTTTTCCCCAAGATCTTCGGTTTCCACCCACACTTCAAAGACCTACAGGTTTGTAAGTTAGTTGTTTTTTTTTTTTTTTTTTTTTTTTTTAAATATTTTTTTATTGTAGAAACAGTATATACCAAGTACATTCTTATACGACATTGAGATTTATACAATGTATAAAATTATAACGTATTGATTATTAATTAGTACTATTTATGATAATTGTAGTATTATCCATTATACATTCCGTTATTATTTATTTTATATAATTGGGGGTATATGTAGTATATTCCTAATATAAGTAATACACTTAGATTTCTCAAAACATGGATATTCTTCTAATTACCAAATAGAAATCCCCGCTAATTTAACTACGTAATACCCAATCTTAAACAACATTTTTTTTAATATTCATAATGTTATCAAAGTATTAATAATGTTTGTATTATTGTTAATTTTATATTTCATAGTTATTGTATAATTGAAAGTACATAGTTTTATATAATTACAAGTTTAAGACATCTATAATCTTTTTCATACAAACAGAAATAAGTGTGTACATATTAAAAATTTATATAGTATGTTTCTATAATTTTTTCCTTAATTAAAGATAGATAGATAGAAAAAAAGGAATAGAAAATAGAAAAGAAGGTATGAAAAGTTTGATGGAGATTAAAGTATTACTAAGTAATCCAATCTTGGAGATACATTCATGATTTGTTATGTGTATTTCTTCATCCACTCAGATATTCAGGCCTCAGTCAAGTCCCTGCGCCGAACCATTGTGACCCTGTAGATATTTAATATAGGGAGACCATATCTCCTTGAAGAGATCTAACCTGTCCATAAGGACAAGTCTCAATCTCTCCAAGTGAAGTGTCTCCGTCATTTCTGTATTCCACATTTTAATTGTTGGGGATACAGGGCCTTTCCAAAATTTTAATATTAATTTTTTCCCAATTATTAAAGAATAGTCGATAAAAGTTCTATGATTCCTTGTAATTATTTGTTCCATTTCCGGTATTCCAAGTATGATTAACTTTGGGTCATAAATCATAGTAATATTAATAACTTTCGAGATTGTTTTGAATATTTCATTCCAATATTGTAAAATCTTCGTGCAATTAGTAAATGAATGCGACAGAGTTGCTTCCATGATTTGACATTTATCACATATAGGTGATAGTTTTGGAAATATATTATGTAGTTTAGATTTAGAATAATGTAATCTATGTAAGATTTTAAACTGTATAAGTGCATGTTTAGCGTTTTAAAGAGCAATAATGTATGTGTTGTAGGCTTTCTTCCCATATTTCTGGACTTATTATTTGACTTAGTTCATTTTCCCAGCGCTGTCTATGTATTTCCGATGATGGGATATCACTTTCCAACAAAATGTTATAAATGTATGATATCATTTTTTCTGTATTTGGGTGTTTATTCAAGCATTCATCTAAAATTTCACTCTTTCTATTTCTAAGTTCTTGTGTATTTGCGGAAATATAGTTTCTGATTTGTAAATATCTGAAATATTCATTATTATGAAGCCCGTAAGTTTGTTGTAATTCTTGAAATGAAAGAAATGAATTATCCTTATAGAGATCCCCTATGTTTAGAATTCCTTTATTTTTCCATTGTGTAAAAGCTTTATCCATCATTGACGGTTTAAACGTAAAATTATTGGCAATTGTAAGAGCTAGCGGTATAAATTTTAGTTTTAGTGTTTTCTTTATTTGTTTCCAAATACGTATTCCACTTTCTATTATCAGATTTTCGCTATAAGTTTTCTTAGGTACATTAATATTAGCAAATATTATAGAGCTAATTTCAAATGGAAAACAGTCTTCTCTTTCCATTTTTAAACCAATTTGGTTTATTATCTATTTCTCCTAACCAAAAATTCATATTTCTAATATTAACTGCCCAATAATAGAACATAAAATTTGGTAAAGCTAAACCCCCGTTTATTTTAGCTTTACATAAATGTTTTTTATTTATTCTATGATTTTTGTAGTCCCAAATAAAGTTAGTGACTATTGAGTCTACTTTTTTAAAGAAATTTTTAGAAAGGTATATCGGGATTGATTGAAATAAATATAATAATTGTGGGAGGAAAATCATTTTTATTGCGTTTATTTTACCTAACATTGAGATAGGTAAGCTTTTCCAATATAAGATATTTTTATTTAATTTATTCAATAATAACGGGAAATTAGATTTAAATAAAGAGTCAAATCTTTTTGTAACAAAAATACCAAGATATTTAATATTTTCATTTGTTATCTTGAAAGGAAATTGTTGTAATATCTGTAAATTATTCATGGTTATTGGCATAAGTTCACTTTTATTCCAATTGATACTATATCCTGAAATTAAACCAAATTCCGTTATTAGTTTTAACAAATTACAGATACTTATTTCCGGTTTTGTAATATAAAGTAGTATATCGTCCGCATATAACGAGATTTTATTCTTAGTATCTTTAGTATCGTATCCATATATTTCTGGATGTAGTCTTACCCTTTGAGCAAGGGGTTCGATTGCTAACGCAAACAGTAATGGTGATAAAGGACAGCCTTGTCTACAACCTCGAGATAAACTAAACTTAGTTGATAACATATAATTTGTTATTATTCTAGCTGTTGGATTTGCGTATAATAATTTAATCCAAGTAGTAAACTTATCACCGAGCTTAAATGCTTCCATCACCGAAAATAGATAAGGCCATTCCACCTGGTCAAAAGCTTTTTCTGCATCCAACGAGATGACTACTAAATCTTTTTTATCACTTCTTTTCGAGTATATAATATTAAATAACCGTCTTAAATTATATGAAGAATATCTTTTAGGTATAAATCCTGTTTGATCAGGATGAATTAATTCATTAACAATTTTGCTTAGTCTTTGTGCAAGAATTTTTGTTAAAATTTTTTGATCAGTATTTAATAAAGCAATTGCTCTATACGATCCTGGATCATCCAAGTCTTTATTTATTTTGGGTATAAGTGTTATAATAGATTCGTTCAATGTGTCTGGTAATTTCTCTTGTATATATATCTGTTCATATAATGATTTTAAATATGGGACCATTTGGGCATGAAAAATTTTATAAAATTCCGAGCCTATACCATCTGGTCCTGGAGTTTTTACCATTTTTTAAAGATTTAATAGATTCTTGGATTTCTTTTATTGAAATATCGGCATTTAAAAATTCTCTATTTTGTAAATCTAATGTTTGTAAGTTAGTTGGCTCGGTAAATGTAAAAATTGTCCCGACTGTACGGGGATCGCTGGTCGGCACAGACTCGATGGGCCGAAGGGCCTGTTTCCACACTGTATCTCTCAAACTATCTCTAAAAACTGCACAATGTCTCAAATCAAAAAGACCCAATGGCCAGCATTGACCCATTTGGTTCTTGTGGAAGAGCGCATGAGCTTGGCCGTCATTATCTCTCACCTCATGAACACCGTGACAAATTCCATTCATTCTCATCCCTTTGTCAGAGGGGAAATTGTTCCAGCTGAACCTTGCAGAAACACACCAAAGCACCTATATGGGGCAAAACATTCAGCCCAGCAAATTGTGGACGCAACCCAGACCATCAAACAAGCCAACCTCCCTTCCATTGACTCAATGTGTACCTCATGTTGCCTCGGCAAGGCTAGCAGCAAGAGTCGCACCCTGACCTCTCCCTCGTCTCCCCTCTCCCCTCAGGCAAAACTCCAGTTTCAGGGACAGTATCTCCCACCAGGCCCAAGGGCCGTGGTGCAGGTTGCAGGGAGTTACAAACTCATTGATCCTGTGACCTTGGTTCAATACTTACCCCAGGAGCTGTCTGTGTGGAGTTTGCACGTTCCCCCTGTGACTGTATAAGAGAAAGACACAAAAAGCTGGTGTAACTCAGTAGGACAGGCAGCATCGCTGGAGGGAAGGAATGGGTGATGTTTCGAATCGAGACCCTTCTTCACACTCTAAATGTTTTTTTAAGTACTGAGGGAAGGAATGGGTGATGTTTCGGGTCGAGACCCTTCTTCAGACTGGTGAAGGCCTTGACTCGAAACGTCACCCATTCCTTCTCTCCAGAGATGCTGAGTTACTCCAGCTTTTTGTGTCTATCATCGGTTTAAACCAGCATCTGCAGTTCCTCCCTATACACTGTATAGGAGAACCCAGATGCTCCAATTATCTACTGCATCCCTGTGAGGTGAGGGTCAGTAGCACATTTGGCACTAAAAATTGTTCTGAATGTTTAATTTATAGTTTAGAGATTCAGCTCCCCCCCCCCCCCCCCCATTTTTTCAAAATTTAGCAACTCAAAATGGGGGTATGTCTTCGACGCCAGAAAATAGGGTATGTTGGCTGCTTTCCTGAGACAGCGTGAAGAATAGATGGTGTTGATGATGGGGGAGGCTGGTCTGGGTGATGCACTGGGCTGCATCCATAACTCGCTGCACTTTTGTTGCGATCAGAACAGTTGCTATACACACTCTTTTGTCTCCTGCATAAAACTTTATAAATTCTGGAGTGATATTTTTGAAATATTTACAAAATTATTCAAGATAAAAATGGAACCTAATACTGAAATGATTATATTTGGCGTAATGGAAGATGAGAATAAATTGAACTCATCTCAAAATTTATTTTTTAATTATGGGTTAATAACGGCAAAAAAACATACTTAACTTTTGGAAAAATGCATCCATACCAACTCTTAAGATGTGGATTTCAAACACGTTGGATACCGCACATCTTGAGGAAATGCAATTCCTCCAATCAGACCAATTCTTAAGGAGTTGGTCTCCATTTTTTGTCGATTTTCTGGAAGCATATGGTGCAACAAAATCGTAAAAGCTTCCTGTCCCGCCAGCATGCGACTCCATGCGGTGAGCGCGACCTAACGTGGTTGCTTGAGCCGTCCGGCCTCGCGGGGCCGGTCCCACTTCGATCGCCGGAGCCGTATGGAGTTGTGCGAAGCTTGTCCCGACATCGCGCGGGGCTCCGAAAAACTGACCGTTCAAAAATTCCGCACGGCAACGGTCTGTCGGCCCGCAGTCGCCTCGACGCATTACGCACCGCCTCGTCGTGCCTCCGTGACCCTCTCTATATGTGCCTCCGTGACCCTCTCTGTGTGCCTCCGTGACCCTCTCTGTGTGCCTCCATGACCCTCGCTGTGTGCCTCCGTGACCCTCTCTGTGTGCCTCCGTGACCCTCTCTGTGTGCCTCCGTGACCCTCTCTATATGTGCCTCCGTGACCCTCTCTGTGTGCCTCCGTGTCTCTCTCTCTCTGTCCCTCTCTGTCTTTGCAAACTTACCGCGGATTTCGCTCCAACTTCGCTCCAACTTCGTGCCACGTCGCGCCACTCACCCGACATCCGTGCGACCCCCGCTGCTGGTTTGGTCGCGCTCGCCACATGCAGGCGCATGCTGGTGGGACCAGCCCTGTACGGGGATCACTCGACCTCTGCGCGGCCCCCGCTTCCAGTTTGGTCGCGCTTGCCGCATGCTGGTTGCATGCTCGTGGGACAGGCCCTTTTACTGTTTCAGGATTGGGTGAGGGATGGTCAAGAATATAAATAACGATCTCCTTTAATCTCCTACATTCCACTCTTTCTCTTTCTACTTTCTTCTTTGCAATTTTCTTCTTTCACATTTTTTTCCTTTTCACACACTATATATCACATGTTTCTCTATCTTTTATTATCTATTCTCTCTTTTTCTTTTTAATTATTAAAATAATAAGAAGCTGTACATAAAATGTAATATGTCAATATATATTGGGCATCTTGGTGCCAAATTCCTGTACTTACTTCTAATAAAATAAAATAAATTAAAAAAAGAACAGGTGCTATGCCAAGATAGATGAAAATGCTGGAGAAACTCAGCGGGTGAGGCAGCATCTATGGGGGAAGGAAATAGGTGACGTTGCCTATTTCCTTTGAACTTCTGAGGAAGTAAGGATGATTTTTTTAGTTTAGTTTAAAGATACAGCGTGGAAACAGGCCCTTCGGCCCACCGAGTCCACAGGGACCAGCAATTGCCGCACGCTAACACTATCCTACACACACTGGGGACAATTTACACATACACCAAGCCAATTAACCTACAAACCTTTGGAGTGTGGGAGGAAACCGATGATCTCGTGGAAAACCCACGCAGGTCACGACGAGAACGTGCAAACTACGAACAGACGGCACCCGTAGTCGGGATCGAACCCGGGTCTCCGGCGCTGCAAGGGCTGTGAGGCAGCAACTCTACCGCTGCGCCACTGTGGCCCACCAAGATGTTGGTGTACTTTCTTGGCCAAAGTAAGGGGAATAAAATTGGATGAGTGTAGGCTTGGTGTAGAATTCGTGGAGGATTAGCGTAAATAATATTTGATTATTGGTGCAGGCTCACTGGGCTCTGGGACATGTTTCCATGCTACTTGACTCTATGATTGTGTGATAGAGTCACAGATTTATACAGCATAGGATCAGGCCTTTTGGCCCAACTCCGTACAGACAGCACCCGTAGTCAGGATCGAACCCTGGTCTCTGGCGCTGTGAGGCAGCAACTCTACCGCCGCGCCACCGTGCCGCCCTACCATGATCTGTGATATAATTTCTCATTCCCTTTCCTCATTGCCACAATCTGACCTTGGGATGACAGTGTGATGTCAATCAACAAAAAATTTTAATTTACCAATACGTTAATTTAGATGCGTTTTGAGTCACTTTGAGATTCTGTCAATGGTGTTCAAACGGTGTCAATGCCCATAATGCGGGAGAAATTGCACTCGTTGCATGAGCTGGGGCAAGGTGCAGCGCTTCAGTTCAGTTCAGTTCTATTTGTCATATGTAGGTTAACACTGGGTCGATGGTACAATGAAATGTGTTAGACAAGACAACAGGTCACCTCAGCAATGATATTACAAGGATAAAATTAAGGTGAAAAAAGATATGATAAAAGTAACGATAAAAGTGACAAAAGTCACATAGAAACGTAGAAACATAGAAAATAGGTGCAGGAGGAGGCCATTCGGCCCTTCGAGCCAGCATCGCCATTCATTGTGATTATGGCTGATCGTCCGCTATCAATAACCAGTGCCTGCCTTGCCCCCATATCCCTTGATTCCACTAGCCCCTAGAGCTCTATCCAACTCTCTCTTAAATCAATACAGTGATTTGGCCTCCACTGCCCTCTGTAGCAGGGAATTCCATAAATTCACAACTCTCTGGGTGAAAAAGTTTTTTCTCACCTCAGTCTTAAATGACCTCCCCTTTATTCTCAGACTGTGGCCCCTGGTTCTGGACTCGCCCAACATTGGGAACATTTTTCCTGCATCTAGCTTGTCACAAAAGAGTTGTCGCAGGCACTGGGCGCACAGAGAGTGTCGGAGAAGAGTTTAAAGTGAACTTCACTCCGAGTGTAGACACAAAACGTGGTGTAACTCAGTGGGACAGGCAGCATCTCTGGAGAGAAGGAATGGGTGACGTTTTGGGTCATTCCTCCTCTCCAAAGATGTTGCCTGCCCTGCTGAGATACTCCAGCATTTTGTGTCTATCTTCGGTTTAAACCAGCATCTGCAGTTCTTTCACTTTGGTTCCCTCAACTAATCTGGGTGACTCTTTGTTCCTGTAGAAAGTTTCTTGTTAGTCAGACCTGATGAATGATTTTAGTTTGCACATATACTCCTGCCTCGCCACAGACACGGTTTTGAAGCCGAGCGGTTCCAGCATATTGTATCGATTTGAAATATTGTCTTCCCCAGTAAAGAAGAAAAATGGGTTACCAGCAGTTCCCCAGCTGTGTCAGGGTGATCAATCATTTATAAATACCGCTGGACTGATGCACATTACACAGAACCTATCTCATAGTAGCAGGCTATACATAATAGCATAATATATGATGCCAGCAACACAATAACCTCCATTTTCAAGTTAGCTTTATGATTTTCTGCAGGGAGCCATTATCTCAAAAACCTACTTTATGTTCCACTAACTTTGTTGCAATGTTTGATAGATTGCAAGCCTGGCCCAAGTGAAACCTCTCACCTTGGAATGTCCCATTAACATCCACGTTCACAACCAGTGGCGGTGATCACACTCAGCAGAGACTAAATCTGCTGCAAAGTGAGATGCCTCACGTGAAACATAAAGGTGATTTTTGTGCAGGTAGAGTCGTAGAGTCATTGAGTGATACAGTGTGGAAACAGGCCCTTCAGCCCAACTTGCCCATACCGGCCAACATGACCCAGCTGCACTGGTCATAGAGTGATACAGTGCGGAAACAGGCCCTTCAGCCCAACTTACCCATACCGGCCAACATGACCCAGCTGCACTGGTCATAGAGTGATACAGTGTGGAAACAGGCCCTTCAGCCCAACTTGCCCACACCAGCCAACATAACCCAGCTGCACTGGTCATAGAATGCTACAGTGCGGAAACAGGCCCTTCAGCCCAACTTGCCCACACCAGCCAACATGTCCCAGCTACATTGGTCCCACCCGTCTGCGTTTGGTCCATATCCCTCCAAACCTGTCCTATCCATGTACCGGCCTAACTGTTTCTTAAACATTGGGATAGTCCCAACCTCAACTACCTCCTCTGGCAGCTCGTTCCATACACCCACCACCCTTTGTGTGAAAAAGTTACCCCTCGGATTCCTATTAAATTGTTTCCCCTTCACCTTGAACCTATGTCCGTGCTCCTCGATTCCCCTACTCTGGGCAAGAGACTCTGTGCATTTAGTCACTCAATGTCTACGGGGAGGCTGGGAATTCAGTGGATTAATGATTCTTTATTGTCACTTTAGTTTAGTTTAGTCTAGAGATACAGGGCGGAAACAGGCCCTTCGGCCCACCAAGTCCGCGCCGACCAGCGGTCGTTCCGACCAGTGAACCCCGCACGCTAACAATATCCTACACACACTGGGGACACGTTTACATTTACCAAGCTAGCTAACCTACAAACTTGTACGTCTTTGGAGTGTGGGAGGAAACCGAAGATCTCGGAGAAAAACCACGTGGTCACTGGGAGAATGTACAAACTCCGTACAGACTGCACCCGTAGTCGGGATCGAACCTGGGTCTCTGGCGCTGTGAGGCAGCAAGTCTACCGCTGCGCCACCGTGCCGTCTGCACAGTGAAATTCCATGTTGCATCGTTCACACAAGCACGGGTCACCATATATTGGTGCCGTTTACGTAACTCAAAGCCCGGTCCATGCGCCCGACATACTGGAGCAGCTCCCGAAGTTAACCTTTCCGACATCACCATCAGAACTAGCAGAGATTCTTCAATCCACAACTTGCTTTATCAATAAAATGCAAGCAGAGGATTATAATTGACGCAATTTGCTGAAGCTGCATAACCAATGAATCAGAGAGACTCATAGAGTCATTCAGCATGGTAACAGGCCCATCGGCCCAACCTGTTCTTGACCACTAAACTGGCCTGAGCCCGCAAGAGACACAACGTTCTTGAGTAACTCAGCGGGTTATGCCCCTGTCCCACTTAGGAAACCTGAACAGAAACTTTTGGAGACTTTGTGCCCCACCCAAGGTTTCCGTGCGGTTCCCGGAGGTTTTTGTCAGTCTCCCTAATGGTCGAAAGTGGTTTCCGCTTCTTCCATGTTCCGGCGATTATTTCAAAAAATTGAAAAAACCTCCGGGAACCTGACAAAAACCCCCGGGAACCTCCGGGAACCACACGGAAACCTTGGGTGGGGCGCAAAGTCTCCAGAGCTTTCCGTTCAGGTTTCCTAGGTGGGACAGGTGCATAAGGCAGCATCTCTGGAGATAAAGGATGGGTGACGTTTCAGTCCGGGATCTTCTTCAGGCTAAGCCCAGGTGCAATTCAACACCATATCAGCTAACTCTGTTTGCAGAAAGTGCACCTGGCTCTTCTCAATGCGAAGGCATTAATTATGGTGGTTTTAAGGTTTATGAGCAAATGTTTTAAAATCTTACTAAGTGACTGTCAGTGCTTCAATAAAACTAACAAATAGTTCACTGTTCAGCAGCTTACAAACATTATTTTTAGTAAGTTAAAGCTCAGGTTATCCACAGGTGGTGAATTGCCACTGCCACGGTCAGTTGTCCTTTGTGTTGCACACATTTTAAACTGTTTTAATCAAACTGTATCACATCACCACTGTAGTTTAGTTTAGAGAGATACAGCATGGAAACAGGCCCTTCGGCCCACTGAGTCCGTGCCGACCAGCAACTCCCGCACACACACTAAGGACAATTTTGCATTGATACCGAGCCAATTAGCCTACAAACCTGGACGTCTTTTGGATTATGGGAGGAAACCGAGGATTTCGGAGAAAACCCACTGGGTCACGGGGAGAACGTACTAGCTCCATTCAGACAGCACCCGTAGTGAGGATGGAACCCGGGTCTCTGGCGCTGCAAGGCAGCAACTCTACCGCTGCGCCACCGTACCAATCGTCCAAGCTCTGAAACACAGTCGGTCACCCTGGTTTGAGAACTTTATTTTATTCGGCAGGGTCAAATGTAAATGAGAGTTCAAACAGCTTTGTATGTCTGGAACAGCTAATGAACAAATTCCGTACCTAGATCCCAAAAGAGAAACTATACCCCAAAATGACCTTCCGAAATCTACTGTCCTGGGCCACAGAAGATGTCAACGGTGAGAGAAAGTTAAACAGAGTCATATAGCATGGGAACAGGCCCTACAGCCCTAAGGGTCTCGATCCGAAACATCGCCTTTTCCCTTCGCACCATAGATGCTGCCTCACCCGCTGAGTTTCTCCGGCATTTTTACTCTCCATCCATGCTAGTTCCTTTTGCCTACATTTGTCCCTTATTCCTCTGAACTTTTCCTATCCATGTATATTCCAAATGTAATTGTAATGTTGTTATTGTACCTGCCTCCATTCATTCATCTGGCAGCTAGTCTCGTATATCCATTACCCTCAGTGGTAAAAGTTGTCCCTCAGGTTCCCATTGAATGTTCCCTCTCTCCGACCTCAGTAGGCCTGGCTCACCTGCTGCGGTCCCTGGCGGAACCGGGAACCCACCTGAAGGCTCGTGGCCGGCGTAAGCTGGAGGGAACCGGAGAAGTTGGACATAGAAACATAGAAACATAGAAAATAGGTGCAGGAGGAGGCCATTCGGCCCTTCGAGCCTGCACCGCCATTCATTGTGATCGTGGCTGATCGTCCCCAATCAATAACCCGTGCCTGCCTTCTCCCAATATCCCTTGATTCCACCAGCCCCTAGAGCTCTATCTAACTCTCTTAAATCCATCCAGTGATTTGGCCTCCACTGCCCTCTGTGGCAGGGAATTCCACAAATTCACAACTCTCTGGGTGAAAACGTTTTTTCTCACCTCAGTCTTCAATGGCGTCCCCTTTATTCTAAGACTGTGGCCCCTGGTTCTGGACTCGCCCAACATTGGGAACATTTATCCTGCACCTAGCTTGTCCAGTCCTTTTATAATTTTATATGTTTCTATAAGATATCCTCTCATCCTTCTGAACTCCAGTGAATACAAGCCTGGTCTTTTCAATCTTTCCTCATATGACAGTCCCACCATCCCAGGGATATGAGGTGCAAGGGCGGGTCGGATGGTGAATCGGGGTAATGCCTCCAGCATCTTCAAGGTCGGCTGCAGGAGGCACCCCCGGGACACAAAGATGGGCGGGCGAGGAGAGAACGGCGGGACGTCAGGACATTGAGCGTGCGGGCCGACCAGTCTTTGAATAATGGCCCCAATAATGGTGTCACAGCATGTGTAATATAAGCAAAAATAATTTCACCGTGCAGTCGCATATGGGACAAATAAAACTCCAATGAGCATTGACTATTGGCTAAATCTTTGCACCTTAGTCCTTGACTCCCGACCCTGGGCAGAAGCCTCTGTACATTCACCCTCCCCTTGATGTTATACATCTCTATAAAATCATCCCTCACCCTCCTGCACTCCAAAGAATGCCCCTAGTGTGCCCAAACTCTCCCTGTGGCTCAGCCCCTCGAGTCCTGGCAACATCCTCGTAAATTTTCCCTGCACGCTTTCCAGATTAATGGCATCTTTCCTTTAACAAGGTGAACAAAACGACCCCACGACAGAAGGGGGAGGAGTTGTACAGTTTGATAGCCACAGGGAAAAATGATCTCCTGTGGCGTTCTGTGGAACCAGTCTGTTGCTGACAATGTGTCAACGTGTAGATGGTCTTGCCCTCATCGACCTTCTTTGTTATTTCCTTTGAAAAGTGAGATGAAGTGTCGGAGTGGGAGCCGGGGCGGGAGTGCGACAAGGTTGGTCCAGGAGCTTGCAATTAAGTGGAAGAAGTTGAAGATGTTGTCAGAAAGCGTTAAGCCTGCATGAGTCTGTTTTCATTATTGTTACCAATCCCGATTCAGCTGGACTCCACGGAGACTGAAAGTTGACGTCTCTCCTTTGGGGAGTCTTTACTTTAAGAGAGCTAATTTTGTCAGACATGAATAAAGAGTTATTGCCCGCCCAGAACTGAAACAGAAATGTAGAACAAGAGACTGAAGGGCAAATGTGAAAGCCAGAATAAGCACAAAGCCCTCACCAAAATACAACATTGCCCCCATTGTGTAGGGAAGTGAGAGAGTGATCTGACATCGAACCAGTATGAATTCAGCGTGCACTCCATGTGCCAAAATGCACGTTCCATCTCCATCCAAACCAAACCAAATTTAAGCGAAGCTTCGGCAAGGCCAGCAGCACAATCAAGGATGAGATGAACCCCGGTCACTCCCTCTTCTCCCCTCCCCCATCGGGCAAAGGGTACAGAAGTGTAAAAACGCACATCTCTAGATTCATGGGGCAGTTTCTACCCAGCTGTTATCAGGCAACTGAATCATCTTACCACAACCAGAGAGCAGAGCTGTACTGAGCTTACAAAATTCTTAAGGGGTTGGACAGGCTAGATGCAGGAAGATTGTTCCCCATGTTGGGGAAGTCCAGAACAAGGGGTCACAGTTTATGGATAAGGGGGAAGTCTTTTAGGACCGAGATGAGAAATTTTCACACAGAGAGTGGTGAATCTGTGGAATTCTCTGCCACAGAAAGTAGTTGAGGCCAGTTCATTGGCTATATTTAATAGGGAGTTAGATGTGGCCCTTGTGGCTAAAGGGATCAGGGGGTATGGAGAGAAGGCAGGTACAGGATACTGAGTTGGATGATCAGCCGTGATCATATTGAAAGGTGGTGCAGGCTCAAAGGGCCAAATAGCCTACTCCTGTACCTATTTTCTATGTTTCTATGTTTCTATGTTTCTACTATCTAGCTCATTGGAGACTCTCTGACCATCAGGCTTTGCTGGCTTCACCTTGCACTAAACACTATTCCCTATATCCTGTATCTGTAAATACGCTGTAAACAGCTCGATTGTGATCATGTATTGTCATTCCGCTGACTGGATAGTCGCAACAAAAGCTTTTCACTGTACCTCTGTACACATGACAACAAACTAAACCAAACTAAACTGAACAAATCAAAACCAAAAAAAACATGTTAAATATGCTGGAAACACAGCAGGTCAGGCTTTATCCCCATAAGCCCTGACACCCGTTCTAATGCAGGAACGGGGTACTGATTGGGGATGATCAGCCATGATCACATTGAATGGCGGTGCTGGCTCGAAGGCCCAAATGGCCTACTCCTGCACCTATTGTCTATTGTCTGTTGTCAAGAATCTATCTATCTCTGCCTTAAAAATACCCATTGACTTGGCCTCCGCTGCGCCACCGTGCTGTACCTCAGTGGGCTGAAGGGCCTGTTTCCATACTGTGTCTCTCTGTGACACCAGGAGACAAGGTGGTGGACCTTCTCCTGGATCCAGTACCTCAGCTGACACTACCACGGTAGTGTGGGACTGCAGTGTAGAATTGATAGTGTCAGGATGGCACGCCACTTTCCCTAAGGGATATTGGGAATGAGTTGGAGTTTGGGAACAACTTGCCGAATAGGGAAAGACCTGGATAGAGTGGATGTGGAGAGGATGTTTCCTCTAGTGGGAGAGTCCAGGACCAGAGGTCACAGCCTCAGAATACACATGCGTACCTATAGAACAGAGATGAGATGGAAGTTCTTTAGTCAGAGGGTGGTGAATCTGTTGGATTCATTGCCGCAGAAGGCTGTGGAGGCCAAGTCAATGGATATTTTTAAGGCAGAGATCGACAGATTCATGATTAGTACGGGTGTCATAGGTTATGGGGAGAAGGCAGGAGAATGGGGTTGTGAGGGAAAGATAGATCAGCCATGATTGAATGGTGTAGTAGACTTGATGGGCCGAATGGCCTCATTGTGCTCCCACAACTTGTGAACAAGATGGGGTTTGCTTTATGGTGCAGAGCTTCTACTTTACTTGAAACTGAAATCATATTGCTGAACTGCTTTGGTGCAATTTGGACGATCAGTTCTGGCCTCTGAATTATACATCAAGTGACATAACTGGCTCAGCATCACACCAGTGTTCAAAGTCAGCAACACACTGTCTGGAACTGCAATGTAGCTGTGTCTGGTCTGTGGACAGGCACGGAGCTGGGATGGGCTGTGTGGGCATGAGACTCCCTTGTGAATCTGGATTTAAGTAGCTCCAGGAAGTCACTTAAAGTGGGTCACATGTAATTAATTGAGAATCTTACCTTTTTGTGCAATCTTTCCACAAGATGGGACATTACAAGGTAAATAACTCCGCTTCCTTAGTTCCTTTCATCACTGTGACATGACAGAGATTTGATGCTTGTTCGCTCCAAGAGACTTCTTCATCACACTGTTTTGCAGACCTGATTCATATTTATAAGTTACTGACACTTTGAGGTAAAGCGCAGAAATTCATGGCTACAGAACTCTAGCGTGTTTAATTATGTGCTAATTCAAAACCTGCTTCTGTGTATTTTACGTGCACTAAATTTAACGTGAATTTTTAAATACAAACAATATCTGCTTCTATCCCATCTTGCTCAGATCCCATCCGTAGCTACCAGTCGTACTACTTTTGGCGCATAGAGATGACAGACACAAAATGCTGGAGTAACTCAGTGGGACAGGCAGCATCTTTGGAGAGAAGGAATGGGTGACGTTTCGGGTCACGACCCTTCGTCAGACTATTATTTTCGCCCTCTACTACAATGAGATGAAGACTCACCAAGGTTCCAATTTCAAGGCTCATACAATTCTACATAACCAAAAGAATGGCCTCCTAATGCCCTTTTGTTTAATATTACAAAATGCTTTTATTCAAAACAAACAAAAATACAGAGTGGGAACACGATCAAACACTGCCTATATTTGGCAGTTTACAAGCACAGGATCATATTAAAATATCGCCATTATCAATAACACACTCGGCGACCAGCATTCACGGAAGGCCTCCAGAATCCCCGTGGACACCGCGTGTTCCCGCTCCAGGGACACGGGAGCATGGACGTAGGCCCGGAAGAGGGGCAGGCAGCCGACTCTGGTGTGACCATCAACCGTGTGACCTGCTGCCTGGACCTGTGAACGGCCATCTTGGCCAGGCCCAGGAGCAGACCGACAGGGAGATCCCCCCCCCCCCCCCCCACAATGCCCTGGGTTCCAATGTTCTTACATTAACGTCCAGTCCAACCCGCCTCTCTGAAAGACGTTGCATGTCTCACGGCCATCTCTTCAGATTCAGCTGACGTTCAAGGGGTGATGGGACAAGGTGCTTTATTGTGGCCCATGGGTCAACATTTTCAGCCTGAGATGAGGGGAAATTCTCAGCCGCAGGAAGCAGTTGAAGCCAAGTCATTTAATGTATTCAAGACCGAGTTAGTCATTGTTCTCAGGGTTGCACGGGTTCGAGCGATATGGGGAAAAAACTGGAGCTTGATCAACCACGATGTACTTTCTTCCATGAAGCCAAGTCTGGATCCACTTGTGCAGGAAAGAACTGCAGATACTGATTTAAATCCAAGCTTGACACAAATGCTGGAGTAACTCAGCGGGTCAGGCAGCATCTCTGGAGAACATGGATAGGTGACGTTTCACAGAGTGCTGGAGTAACTCTGCGGGTCAGGCAGCATCTGTGGAGAACATGGATAGGTGATGTTTCACAGAGTGCTGGAGTAACTCAGCGGGTCAGGCAGCATCTGTGGAGATGACCCAACCTTCCAGAGCAGCCAACCATGATGAACGTTATCAAAACCACTGCTGAAGTCATGGTCATAAGACATAGGAGCAGAATTAAGCCATTCGGCCCATCAAGTCTGCTCCACAATTCAATCATGGCTGATCTATTTTCCCTTCTCAACCCATTCTCCTTCCTTCTCCTCATAAATCTTGATGCCTTCCTAATCAAGAATCTATCAATTGCTGCTTTAGAAGTACCCACTGACTTTGGCTTCAGTGACAATGAAGTCCACAGATTCACCACCTTCTGACTAAAGAAATTCCTCCTCATCTCTGTTCTGAAGGTATGTCCTTTTATTCTGCGGCTGTGCCCTCTGGTCATAGATTCCTCCATTACAGGAAATATCCTCTCCACATCTACCCTACCTCGGCCTTTCATTATTCGGTAGGTTTGCATGAAATCTGCCTTCATCCTTCGACACAAAAGGACACAATGTGCAGGAGTAACTCAGCGGGTCAGACAGCATCTCTGGAGAACACGGGTAGGTGATATTTTGGGCCGAAATCCTTCTTCAGACTGGGTCCAGAACTGGGCCTGGAATCCAGGTGAGTTGACCTCAGCTGGGGGAGAGACGAGGATTGGCGGAGCCAATGGTGGCGGTCCGCGGACGGTCGGAGTGTAGGTAAGGGTCACAGTGGTGGCAGCAGCAGCGGCCTGGGAAAGGCCAAGGGTGTTGTTCAGTGTTGGCAGTCCAGGAGATTGATCTACCTTTATATGCCCTAGGACATCCAGTACCTCTGTGACATTGATACCAACTATCCACAAGACACTTTAATTGTCCACGTTCCCAGGCCTTGATGTATTTCTCCACAGTATTAAACAGAGGAGAAATACTCATTGAGGACCTTGCCAACCTCCTGCATCTAAGGCATGGATAGAGTGGATGTGGAGAGGATGTTTCCACTGGTGGGAGAGTCTAGGACCAGAGGTCATAGCCTCAGAATTAAAGGGTGCCCTTTTAGAAAAGAGGTGAGGAGGAACTTCTTTAGTCAGAGGGTAGTTAATCTGTGGAACCCATTCCCACAGAAGGCTGTGGAGGCCAAGTCCTGGTCCCAGTCAGAGTATAAAAGTGAGATCGACCGATGGACAAATGGTGCCAGCACAATAACCTAGCTCTCAACATCAGTAAAACCAAGGAACTGGTTGTGGAAGGGGAAGGATGGGGACCCACAATCCCGTTTATATCAACGGTGGAAAGGGTCAATAACTTCAGATTCTTGGGCGTGCATATCTCTGAAGATCTTCCCTGGTCCCAGCACACTGATGCAATTATAAAGAAGTCACATTGGAGCCTCTACTTCCTGAGAAGATTACGGAGAGTCAGTAAGTCAAGGAGGACTCTCTCGAACATCTACAGGTGTACAGCTGCTGGTTGCATCGTGGCTTGGTTCGGCAACTTGAACGCCCAGGATTGAAAAATAATGCAGAAAGTTGTGAACACTGCCCAGGCCATCACTGACTCTAACCTCCCTACCATCGAAGGGATCGATCGCAGTCGCTGCCTCAAAAAGGCTGCCAACATCATTAAAGACTCACACCATAATGGCCACACACTCATTTCACCGTTGCCATCAGGAAGAAGGTACAGGAGCCTGAAATCTGTAACATCCAGGTTCAGGAACAGCTACTTCCCCACAGCCATCAGGCTATTAAACACAACATTGGGAACATTAAAAGCACCTACTCTGACAACGCTATTACACAGTCACAGTGCACAGAAACACGCCCTTTGGCCTAATTTGCCCCATCTACACTAATCCCACCTGCCCACATTTAGCCCATATCCCTCTAAACCTTTCTTATTACTGCACCTGTCCAAATATCTTTTAAATTTTGTTATGATACCTGCCTCAACTACCTCCTCCAGCAGCTCGTTCCATATGCCCACCACACTCTGTTTGAAAGAAATTTGTCCTTATGTTGCCACTAAGCCTTTCTTATCTCACAAATTATGTCCTCTGATTCTTGATTTTCTCACTGGGTAAAATACTCTGTACATTCATCCTTTTAAAGATCTCTGCCTCCCAAAAGTCTTTTAAAGACTTTTCTATAAAAGTCATGCAGCATGAAAACAGGCCGTTCGGCCCACCGAGTTCGTGCTAGCCAGCTGTCCCCCCCCCGTCCACTAGCACTGTCCTACACACTACGGACAACGTATAATTTGCTGAAGCCAATTAACCTACAAACCTGTATATCTCCAGAGTGTGAGAGATAACCGGAGCACCCGGGGAAAACCCACAAATTAACAGGAAGAACGTACAAACTCCTGACAGGATGGAACCTGGGTCTGTGGCGCTGTCAGGCAGTAGCTCTACCACTGTGCTGCCCCTTAAAACATAAAACTTACATCCACTCTAGTCTACAACACAATGGCATGAATATTAATAGACAATAGACAATAGGTGCAGGATTAGGCCATTTGGCCCTTCGAGCCAGCACTGCCATTCAATGTGATCATCCCCAATCAGTACCCCGTTCCTGCCTTCTCCCCATATCCCCTGACTTCGCTATTTTTAAGAGCCCTATCCAGCTCTCTCTTGAAAGCATCCAGAGAACCTGCCTTCACCTGAGGCAGAGAATTCCACAGACTCACCACTCTCTGTGAGACAAAGTGTTTCCTCGTCTCTGTTCTAACTGGCTTACTCCTTATTCTTAAACTGTGGCCCCCTGGTTCTGGACTCCCCCAACAATTAAATTTTCATTTTGTAGAAATTTCCCCCTTCCCTTCATGATTTTGATGGGGCGAATGCACAAAGGCTTTTACCCAGAGATAGGGAATCAAGATCCCGAGGGCATAGATTCATGGTGAGAGGGAAACATTTTAATAGGAACCTTAGAGGGGGGGGAGGCAACCTTTCCACACAGAGAGTGTTGGGTATATTGTTGGCTTCATTGCTACTACTGATGGCTGTGAAAGCCAAGTCAATTGATATTTTCAAGGCAGAGATTGACACATTCTTGGTTAGTACGGGTGTCAGGGGTTATGGGAGAAGGCAGGAGAATGGGGTTGAGAGGGAAAGATAGATAGAACTGATCAGCCAAGATTGAATGGCGGAAGTAGACTTGATGGGCCTAATTCTGCTCCTAGAACTTATGAACTTATGAACTGCTGTCCGTCACCTCAATGTAACTCTTGTCTGTGACGTCCGCAGTTTCCCGAATGCTCACAATACTCCAAATGCAGTCTGACCAGTGCCTAACAAACCTAAGCCTAGCTCTTCAGCATTACACCCCCTGTTGTTGTATTCTAGTCCACTCAAAATAAATGCGTTTGCCTTCCTTGCTACCAATTTGATTTGCAAATGATCATATTGCGAATCCTGCACCAGCACCAGCACTCCCAAGTCCCTTTGCACTTCCGATTTCTGAATTCTCTTCCCCATTTAGAATATAATCTGAACCTTTCTTTCTAGTACGTGAGTGCACACTTTGCTACAGTACATTCAATCTGCCACTTCTCTGCCCACTCCCCCAACCCTGTCCAAGTTACAGTGAGGTGATGCCCAAGGTGGGGGCAGAACGTGGATGGAAGACCACCTGTGGGAGGAGGGTCCACCTGCAGCTCCTTACCCACCGCGTCAGGGAACGGGAGCAGCAGCTGGTCGACCTCAGGACCTGCGTGGAGGGTAATGTCCCTGTCCCACTTAGGAAACCTGAACGGAAACCTCTGGAGACTTTGTGCCCCACCCAAGGTTTCCGTGCGGTTCCCGGAGGTTCCCAGAGGTTTTTGTCAGTCTCCCTAATGGTCGATACTGACAAAAACCTCCGGGAACCGCACGGAAACCTTTGGTGGGGCACAAAGTCTCCAGAGGTTTCCGTTCAGGTTTCCTATGTGGGATAGGGGCATAAGTGTGAGGCTTTGGCTCGAGAGGCTTCAGCGTAGAGGGTGATGGCAAGATAAGATACAGTCTGTGTTTGTCCATCTCAACGCTCCATGGTGCAGTGCAGTGAGGGCAGTGGTCTGCTCCTCCTGCAGGTGCCCAGAGATGCCCAGTGGTCCCGAGGACCACACCTGTGGGAGGTGTGAATATACAAACTCCACACAGACATCACTGTGGTCAGGATCGAACCGGCATCTCTGGCGCTGTTAGGCAGCAACTCTACCGCTGCGCCACCGTGCTGAGCCTTGTACTCTTGTTGTTCAGGAGTCTGAAGAAGGGTTTCGGCCTGAAACGTTGCCTATTTCCTTCGCTCCATAGATGCTGCTGCACCCGCTGAGTTTCTCCAGCACTTTTGTCTGCCTTCGATTTTCCAGCATCTGCAGTTCCTTCTTAAATATTCTGGTAAAAGCCTTTGAGTTTAACCTGCCTGTGTGTCTTCTCTGCACTTTGGTCTCTACACGGCTCTTGATGTCATTACAGATGATTGGCGTGGAGTCGATGGGCCGAAGGGCCTGTTTCCATGCTGTATCTTTCAATCAATCATAAAAATGCAATCCATTTCCATCAATAACATGTCACCGATTCACTCTGCATCTCCAGCAGCAGTTTCTGATTTTAATAACTGAACATGAACATAAACACCAGGGGATTCAGGTTCATAAATCCTCACTCCAGATTATTTATTAAAGCTGCCACTAGATCATCAGTATCCTTGGCTTGGTAAATACGTTCAGAGTGAAAACAAATTGGAAGACATGCTGAAACCACTGATATGATGGGTCGAGTCATCAGAACAGATGCAATGGAAAGGGGCGCACAGTGGCGCAGCAGTAGAGTTGCTGCCTTACAGCTGCCGGAGACCCTGGTTTGATCCCGACTACGGTTGCTGTCTAAACAGAGTTTGTACGTGGGTTTTCTCCGGGATCTCCAGTATCCTCCCACCAGACGTACTGGTTTGTATGTTAACTGACTTGGCATAATTGTAAATTGTCCCCAATGTGTGTGTAGGATAGTGTTAGTGTTCGGGGATCGCTGGTCCGCACGGATTCGGTTCATTATAGTTTCATGTCTCGTGTACCGAGGTACAATGAACAGCTGTTGTTCGTGCTAACCAGTCAGCAGAAAGACTATACATAATTACAATCGAGCCAGTCACAGTGTATAGATGCATGATAAGGGAATGACGTTTAGTGCAAGGGGAAGCTGATCAAGGGTTAACTGAGGGTCACCGATGAGGTAAATATTAGTTAAGGACCGCTCTCTGGTTGTGGTAGGATGATTCAGTTGCCTGATAACAGCTGGGAAGAAACTGTCCCTGAATCTGGAGGTGTGCGTTTTCACACTTCTATATCTTTTGACCAATGGGAGAGGGAAGATGAAGGAGTGGCCAGGGTGCGACTCGTCCTTGATTATGCTGCTGGCCTTGCCGAGGCAGCGTGAGGTGCAGATGGAGTCAATGGAAGTGAGGTTGGTTTGTGTGGTGGTCTGGGCTGCATCTACAATTCTCTGCAATTTCTTGCGGTTTGGGATGGAGCTGTTCCCAAACCAATCTGTGATGTATCCTGATAAAATAATTTCTATGATGCATCTGTAGAAGTTGTTGAGAGTTGTAGCGGACATGCGAAACTTCCTAAGCCTAAGGAAGTTGATGTGCTTTCTTAGTTGTAGCCTCAATGTGGGTGATCCAGGAGAAGTTGTTGGTGATATTGACACCAAGGAACTTGAAGTTTTCAACCATCTCTACTTCAGCACCGTCAATGCAAACTGGGGTATGAGTACCACACTTCCTGAAATCGATCATTATCTCATTTGTCCTGCTGACATTGAGAGAAAGGTTTAAGAAAGAACTGCAGATACTGGAAAAATCAACCCTAAGCGTCACCTATTCCTTCGATCCATAGATGCTGCCTCACCCACTGAGTATCTCCAGCATTTTTGTCTACCTTTGAGAGAAAGGTTGTTGTCTTGACACCAGGACACGAGGTTCTCGATCTGCTTCCTGTACTCCGTCTCATCATTATTTGATATCTGGCCCACAATGGTGATGTTGTCTGCCAATTTGAAAATGGAATTAGATTTGTACATGGCTGCACAGTGGTGGGTGTACAAGGAGTAAAGAAGGGAGCTGAGAACACATCCTTGCGGAGCTGCAGTGTTGAGGATTATCATGGAGGATGATTTGTCCCCTATCCTCACCAGTTGGGGTCTGTTGGTCAGGATGTTCAGGATCCAGTTGCAGAGTTGAGTGCTGACACCAAGTCCTGCGAGTTTTTAGATATGATTAGATGGTATAATGGTATTAAAGTCAGAGCTGTGGGCTGAGGAGCCTGTTTCCACGCTGTATCTCTCAACTAAACCACACTAAACTAAATCGAGTTATGTATACTGGGATTTTAGGGAACTAGGGACCACAGTTTATGAATAAGGGGTGAGCCATTTTCACAGAGAGAGTTGTAAACCTGTGGAATTCTCTGCCTCAGAGGGCGGCGGAGGCTGGTTCTCTGGATGCTTTCATGAGAGAGCTAGACGGAGCTTTTAAAGATAGTGGAGTCAAGGGATATGGAGAAGGCAGGAACGAGGTACTGATTGTTGATGATCAGCCATGATCACATTGAATGGTGATGCTGGCTGGAGGGGCCGAATGGCCTACTCCTAGAAACATAGAAACATAGAAAATAGGTGCAGGAGGAGGCCATTCGGCCATTTGAGCCAGCACCGCCATTCAGTGTGATCATGGCTGATCGTCCGCTATCAATAACCCATGCCTGCCTTCTCCCCATATCCCTTGACTCCACTAGCCCCTAGAGCTCTATCCAACTCGCTCATAAATCCATCCAGTGATTTGGCCTCCACTGCCCTCTGTGGCAGAGAATTCCATAAATTCACAAATCTCTGGGTAAAATAGTTTTTTCTCAGCTCAGTCTTAAATGACCTCCCCTTTATTCTAAGACTGTGGCCCCTGGTTCTGGACTCACCCAACATTGGGAACATTTTTCCTGCATCTAGCTTGTCCAGTCATTTTATAATTTTATATGTTTCTATAAGATGCCCCCTCATCCTTCTAAACTCCAGTGAATACAAGCCTAGTCTTTTCGATCTTTCCTCATATGACAGTCCTGCCATCCCAGGGATCAATCTCGTGAACCTACGCTGCACTGCCTCAATCACAAGGATGTCCTTCCTCAAATTAGGAGACCAAAACTGTACACAATACTCCAGATGTGGTCTCACCAGAGCCCTATACAACTGCAGAAGAACCTCTTTCCTCCTATACTGAAATCCTCTTGTTATGAAGGCCAACATTCCATTTTACTTCGGAGTCACGTGAGCGATTCCGTGAAGAAGGCCCGCCAGCCCGCCAGGCCGCATGCGCAGCATTACGTAAGTTAAACTTAAAAGGTAAGTTTGGTTTTTTACTTACCAGGGGTTTTTAGGCAGAAGCCTCTTTTTACAGAGGTTCGCAGCCTGAGAAGTTGCCGGTTACGGACTGTGGGGAAATTCCAGTCCAACCGCAAATGCGGATAAATCGGCAAAATTGATCGGGTTGCGAGATAAGGAGCCGCTAACAGTGCAGTCAGCGGCTCCCCAGCCTGCAGGGATGCCGTGAGAACGGCAAGAAATTTAAGCAGAGTCGCTGACAGGGGGGGTCAGCGGCTCCCCAGCCTGCAGGGATGCCGTAAAAACGGCAAGAAATTTAAGCAGAGTCGCTGACAGGGGGGTCAGCGGCTCCACAGCGTGTGGGATGCCGTGGGAACTGCAAGAAATTCAAACAAAGTCACTGCCTGTGGGAAGCCGTTAGAATGGCAAGGAAGCAACCCTGGAGCCACTGACAGTGGGGTCAGTGGCTCACAGACGTGGGTCCCCAGTCAAGAAATTACTTTTTGTTAAATAAACCCTATCATTACTTTGAATACAATGTTATTACTAATGCATTTATTTCTCTTTCAAGTCAATCAAATGCAGTGGGATGCCGAGATTGTAATCTGCGGCATGAAATCACAAATCCATCAGTAACGCAGTTCAGAATCTATATGACCAAGTCATTATTAATCCCATGCATCTCAATCTTTTGGATCAGCCTACTTGGTGGACTTTATCAAATGCCTTACTAAAATCCATGTAGACAACATCCATTGCTCTATCCTTAGTCACCATCTCAATAAACGTTATTGTTAGTGAGACACCATGCACCTTGCCCGCAGCAACCTGGGACTTACCTGAATCGACATCGCTCATAACAACTGGAGCAAGGACTGAACTTGGAAAATTGTGTCAAAACATGGACATAAGGTCATAAGGAATATGAATAGAATTAGGGCATTCGGCCCATCAAGTCTACTCCGTCATTCAATCATGGCTGATCTATCTCTCCTTCCGAACCCCATTCTCTTGCCTTCTCCCCATAACCTCGGCACCCCGTAACCTCTATCTATCTCTGCCTTAAAAATATCCACCGACTTGGCCTCTACAGCCTTCTGTGGCAAACGATTCCACAGATTCACCATGCTCCGAGTAACGAAATTTCTCCTCATCTCCTTCGTCCTTTAATTCTGAGGCTACGACCTCTAGTTTTAGACTCTCCCACTAGTGGAAACATCCTCTCCACATCCACTCTATCCAAGCCTTTCAACTATTCTGTATGTTCTGTATGTGCCTCTTGCAATGTAGGCTCAGTAGACTATTTCTGTACAATTTGCTAATCAGGAATCGGAGGTATGGCAATACTCTACTCGACTGTTTGTAAGAAAATAATTTCACTGGTCATTTGCACTTCTCACATGTAACAGTAAAGCAACATTGAACCATTGAAGGTACAACCTGCCGGGTACAAACCCAACTCCTCCATTGCGTGAGTCTACCATGTACAAAGCCATGCTGTCTATCTCTAATTATCCCATGCTCTTCCCAATTGGAGTAAATCCTATCCCATAGCATTTCCTCCCCTCGTTGGGGAGTCTCTGCAGAAAGTGGTGGATAGATAAGAAATGCCAGAGTAACTCAGCGGGACAGGCAGCTTCTCTGGAGAGAAGGAACAGGTGACGTTTCACGTCGAGGCCGGTGGAGACGGAAGTATGCGACTTACAGTGGGAATCACAATTATGGTGGCATAAATGTCAGTGAATGATGGGAATGTTGGGGTAAAATATGTGACTTTAGTTTTTAGTTTAGTTTAAAGTTACAGCGCAGAAACAGGCCCTTCACTCCATCGAATCTGTGCCAACCAGCGATCCCCGCACATTAATGCCCCTGCCCCACTTAGGAAACCTGAACGGAAACCTCTGGAGACTTTGCGCACCACCCAAGGTTTCCGTGCGGTTCCGTGTGGTTCCCGGAGGTTTTTGTCAGTCTCCATAATGATTGAAAGTGGTTTCCACTTCTTCTATGTTCCGGCGATTATTTCAAAAAATTAAAAACCGACCGCGACTAAAAATAGGTTGCCGGTTTAAAAATCGGTAATTTTTTAGTCGAAGCCGGTTGCGATGCTAGTTGAAGGTGGTTGCAGGTAGTGGAAGGTAAGACATTTTTTTCACCCAGTGTTATTCCACCAGGGAGGTCTTACCTGGGAGGCAGCCATAGAGGCACAGTGGTAGAGTTGCTGCCTTACAGCTCTTGCAGCACCGGAGATGCAGGTTCGAACCTGACTATGGGTGCTGTCTGTACGGAGTTTGTCCGTTCTCCCTGTGACCTGCATGGGTTTTCTCCGAGATCTTCGGTTTCCTCCCACACTCCAAAGACGTACAGGTTTGTAGGTTAATTGGCTTGGTGTAGGTGGAAATTATCTCTAGTGTGTGTAGGATAGTGTTAATGTGCGGGGATTGCTGGTCGGGGCGGACCCGGTGGGCCAAAGGACCTGTTTCCGCGCTGTATCTCTAAACTAAACTAAACTAAGATGTTAGCGATGGGATTTAATTGAATTGAATACATTTTATTAGCCAAGTATGTATACATACAAGGAATGTGCCTTGGTGCAATGAAGGCAAAGAGACTGAAGAACTTTGAAGCTGCTGGCTGAGAGAGGCTGGCGATAGTTTTTCAATTAAAGTTCAGCTGTCTGAAGGAGATGTAAATAAAAAGGAATGGGGGCAGAGGAAAATTAACCAAAATTATCAATAATGGAATTTAGAAATACAAAACGCAGCAGATGCAGGAAATCTAACATTAAGGAGACATCTGTAGAGGGGGAGCCATTTTAATCCAACAGATTGATGAGTTTACATCAGAGGGAACCACCTACCATACAGACTGTAAAGGCTTGTATTCACTGGAATTTAGAAGGATGCAAGGTGCTCTTATAGAAGCANATATAAAATTATTAAGGGATTGGACAGGCTAGATGCAGGAAAAATGATCCCAATGTTGGGGGGAGTACAGAATTAGGGGTCACCATATAAGAATAAGGGCTAGGCCATTTAGGACTGAGATGAGGAAAAACCGTTTCACCCAGAGTTGTGAATCTGTAGAATTCTCTGCCAGAAGGCAATGGAGGCCAATTCACTGGATCTTTTGAAGAGAGAGTTTGATAGAGCTCTTAGGGCTTAGATACATAGGCAATAGGTGCAGTAGGCCATTCAGCCCTTCGAGCCAGCACCACCATTCAATGTGATCATGGCTGATCATCCACAATCAGTTCCTGCCTTCTAGCCCTAAGAGCTCTATCTGACTCTCTTTTGAATGCATCCAGTGAATCAGCCTCCACTGCCTTCTGAGGCAGAGAATTCTTTGTTGTTAAAGTAATGATTCTATTTCAAATTTTATGTCGAAGGGGGGTCGAGTTGCCGGTTTTTCGGCGACCTGCTATGGCTATGACAGTCGCCGGCAGTCGCCTAAAAATAGCCTAAGTGGGACAGGCCCTTAACACTTTTAATTCAGTATTCATCTCCCCTTTCACACCGGTTCCTATTTCACCTTACTCTCTTATCCCTTCTTGAACTTTCCGTCCCATTAATTCAGGTGTCTTTTGTACCTTTTCCTATACTCTCTTTCCCTTTAACTCCATCCTTATATTTCCAATTTGTCAAATCCTCTCCCCCACTATTTAGTTTAAACCCACACGTGTAGCACTAGCAAACCTGCCTGCAAGAACGTTGGTTCCCCCTCCAGTTAAGGTGTAACCCGTCCCTTTTGTACAGGTCACCCTTACCCCAGAAGAGACCCCAGTGGTCTATAAATCTAAATCCCTGCTCCCTGCACCAGTTCCTCAGCCACACATTCAGATCCCCTATCTCCCTGTTCCTGCCCTCACCAGTATGAGGTACTGGAAGCAAACCAGAGATAACCACCCTAGAAGCCCTGCTTTTCAGCCTTCTTCCTAAATCTCTAAGGTAGACAAAAAGCTGGAGAAACTCAGCGGGTGAGGCAGCATCTACGGAGCGAAGGAATGGGTGAAGTTTCGGGTCGAGGATTCCCTTATCAAATCTCACATTGCAGAACCTCCTTCCTCTTCTTCCTGATGTCGTTTGTGCCGACATGCACAACTTGAGGATGCCCAGCAATCGGTCCGAGATGTCTTGGACCCTGGGACCAGGGAGGCAACACACCATCCTCGAGTCTCGCCTGTTGCCAGAGAATCTCCTGTCGGTGCCTCTCACTATTGAGTCCCCTACCACTATGGAGCTACCTGACATAGGTCTCCCCGGTTGGGCCACAGCGCCAGGATTTGATAGAAAGATCTGTCCGCCACTCGGACTGGAAGTGTCGTCCGTCCCGACAGCTTCCAAGAGGGTGTATCTGTTTTCAACAGGTACAATAGACAATAGGCAATAGACAATAGACAATAGGTGGAAGAGTAGGCCATTCGGCCCTTCGAGCCAGCACCGCCATTCAATATGAACATGGCTGATCATCCCCAATCAGTACCCCGTTCCTGCCTTCTCCCCATATCCCCTGACTCCGCTATTTTTAAGAGTCCTATCTAGCTCTCTCTTGAAAGCATCCAGAGAACCTGCCTCCACCGCCCTCTGAGGCAGAGAATTCCACAGACTCACCACTCTCTGTGAGAAAATGTGTTTCCTCATCTCCGTTCTAAATGACTTGCTCCTTATTCTTAAACTGTGGCCCCTGGTTCTGGACTCCCCCAACATCGGGAACATGTTTCCTGCCTCTAGCGTGTCCAAGCCCTTAACAATCTTATATGTTTCAATGAGATCCCCTCTCATCCTTCTAAACTCCAGAGTTTTACAAGCCCAGCTGCTCCATTCTCTCAGCAGGGTGGGGGATTGCAACCTTCACATGGTCCACCCTGTTCCGACTAATGCAATCAACCCCCCGACATGCACTAACAAGATCAAATAGAACAAGTTGACTAACAACTTTAGGCTGTGCATGTTATACGCAAGATGAAGAAGACATGTACAGCCACCGGGTCTCTGCACTCCACACTTACTTCCCTTCCTCATCATCACCCAACTTCGCTCTTCATTGTAGGTCCTGTCCAGGAAGCTTTCGTTTTCCTGGATGGTCCTGAGATCATCCAGCTGCTGCTTCAGGTCCTTCAGGAGCTGCATCTGGACGCAAATTTCCACAGTTGCAGTTGACAGAGGTACCAGAAGTGTCCCCCTGTCTTCCCACATCCTGCAAGAGTCACACTGCAGCAACTTCTGCCATTGTTTCAGTAGACAAATCGCAATAGGTTGTGCCTCTCACCTTCTACACCTTTGAGCGTAGTCTCCTCGCCTCAGTCCCCTCGCTCTTTGTATGTTCTCTCTGTGACCACAACTCTACCACTGCACCACTGTGCCACTCCAAGCAAAACTGACAAGCAAAATGGAAAATAGAAAAGTAAAACTGACAACATTTTCCAATCTGGAGTAACTCCAGGAATTAGCACTGATACTGGAGGTACAAGGAATGAGAGTTGGAACCTGTTCCAAAGAATATTTCACATTACTAAGAAAAGACCAGGAGAGTTAGTACCATGGAGGTCCCAGAGTAACATTGGTTTACTGTAAGTGTGGATCATCAAAGTGAGGAGGAGGAAACAAGGAACTGCAGATACAAAAAAATGACAAAAATTGCTGGAGTAACTCAGCGACTCACATAGCATCAGGCCAGTGTGGGAATGGGAAGGGGAGTTAAAATGGTTACATGGGAAAGAGATGAGGACTTACTTTTCAACCGATCTGGTTGGAATCTGGAACAGACTGCCTGAGAAGGTGGTGGGGACAGGTACCCTCACAGCATCTACTCAGGAAGAAGTGGTCCCGATCCGAAACATCACCTTATCCATGTTCTCCAGAGATGCTGCCTGACCCGCTGAGCTACTCCAGTGCTTTGTAATCCAAGTGAGAGTGTCCAGTGAGATGGAACACGATAGTCAGGCATGGGCAAGACACAGTGCTGGAGAACTCAGCAGGTCAGGCAGCATCTATGGAGGGACTAGACAGGTGACCTTTCAGGTCGGGACTCTTCTTGAGACGATTGAAGTAAGTAAGTAAGTTTATTAGCCAAGTATTCACATACAAGGAATTTGCCTTGGTGCTCCGCCCACAAGTAACAACACGACATACAGTGACAGTTACGAATGACTCAGAAAACACTAAACATTATAAATAATAAAACATTAATGAATAAAACACCATTGATCAAGCATGTGAACCAACAAAATACCAGATCAAAAGGGAGGCTACAGATTTTTGGGCTGTTGAGTAGAGCAACTACTCGTGGATAAAAGCTGTTTTTATGTCTGGCTGTGGCAGCTTTGACAGTCCGTAGTCGCCTTCCAGAGGGAAGTGATTCAAAGAGTTTTGTGGCCAGTGTGAGAGGGTCAGAGATGATCTTGCCCGCTCGCTTCCCGCCCTTGCAGTGTACAGTTCACCAATGGAGGGAAGATTGCAGCCAATAAACCTTCTCTGCTGATCAGACGATTCGTTGCAGCCTCCAGGTGTCGTGCTTGGTGGCTGAGCCAAACCAGACCATGATGGAGAAGGTGAGAACAGACTCTATGATGGCCGTGTAGAATTGGCCCATCATTGCCAGTGGCAGATTGTGTTTTCTCAGCTGCTTGCAGAAGTACATCCTTGGTTGTGCCTTTTTGACTATGGATCAATGGTAGCCCCCCAATTAAGGTCCTTAAGTGGAGATGATGGTTCCCAGGAACTTAAAAGACTCCACAGATGTGACTGTGGTGTTGTTGATGGTGAGTGGGGTGAGGGGAGTGAGCGCTTTTCTAAAGTCTACAATCAATTCCATTGTCTTAAGAGCATTGAGCTCTAGGTTATTGCGATGGCACCAGGACGCCAGCTGCGACACTTCCTGCCTGTAGGCAGATTCCTCCCCATCCTGGATCAGTCCAAGTAGGGTAGCAAAAGCTGGAAAGGAGAGGTGGGGGCAGGATAGGTGGATACAGTTTGATAGGAGATGGCTGGACAAAGACCAGAGATGGAGAGGAGACAGAGGGTTGTGAGATAAGAAGAGGGGTGAAATGTAAATCCGGAAAGAGGGATATCGGTAGAAGGTGGGGGGGGGGGGGGGGGGGGGGGGGGGGAATAAAATGGGGATAAAAGACAAATAAGGGATCCAGGGATGGGAGATGAGTGTGGAATGCATTGGGAAAGTGGAAGGGTGATGGGCAGAGTGGGTGTGTTGGGAGATGGTGAGAGAACATTTCACTGGAGTTTAGAAGGATGAGATGGGATCTTATAGAAACATATAAAATTATAAAAGGACTGGACAAGCTAGATGCAGGAAAAATGTTCCTAATGTGGGGTGAGTCCAGAACCAGGGGCCACAGTCTTAGAATTAAGGGGAGGTCATTTAAGACTGAGGTGAGAACAAACTTTCACCCAGAGAGTTGTGAATTTATGGAATTCCCTGCCACAGAGAGCAGTGGAGGCCAAGTCACTGGATGGATTTAAGAGAGAGTTAGATAGAGCTCTATGGGCTAGTGGAGTCAAGGGGTATGGGGAGAAGGCAGGCATGGGTTATTAGAAAATAGATGCAGGAGGAGGCCATTCGGCCCTTTGAGCCAGCACCGTAATGATAGGGGGCGATCAGCCATGATCACAATGAATGGCCGTGCTGGCTCCTCCTGCACCTATTTCTATGTTTCTATGTTACTCTCTGTGCACCAGGCAAGGAAGCTGGAAGGGAAGAGAGAGGGAGGTGTGAGGGGGTGTTTCTTAAAACTGGGGACTTCAATGCTCATACTGTTGGGTTGTAAAACTACCCAAGTGGAATATGAGGAGCTGTTCCTTCAGTTTGTGTGTGGCCTAACTCAGGCAATGGAGGAGGCCCAGGACAGAAAGGTCAGTGTGGGCATGGGAAGGGGAGTTAAAATGGTTGCAATGGGATAGGGAGTTGAGGACTTTTTTTTCAACAGAGGCTTGTTGGAATCTAGGACATACTGAGTGAGAAGGTGGCGGAGCGAGGTTCCACCGCAATATTGAATGAGCACTTGGATCAGTGAGGCACGGGCGGCTCTGGGCCAAGTGCTGGTAAATGGGATGTAATTAGTTTAGTTTAGAGATACAGCGCGGAAAGAGGCCCTTTGGCCCATCAAGTCCGTACCGACCAGCAATCCCCACATATTAACACTATCCTACACAAACGCGGGGCAATTTTAGATTTATACCAAGCCAATTAACCTACAAACCTGTACGTCTTTGGAGAGTGGGAGGAAACCGAAGATCTTGGAGAAAACCCACGCGGTCACGGGGAGAAGGTACAAACTCCGTACAGACAGCGCCCGTAGTCAGGATGGAACCCGGGTCTCTGGCGCTGCAGGAGCTGTAAGGCAGCAACTCTACCGCCGCGCCACCGTGACGCCTCTGATGTTACTTGACGGTCAACATGGACGTGGTGGGCTGAAGGGCCGGTCCCACGTGAAGGAAGGAATTACAGATGTTGGTTTATACCGAAGATAGACACAAATTGCAGGAGGAACAGTGGGTCAGGCAACATCTCTGGAGAGAAAATAGGTGATGTTTCAGGTTGGAAGCCTCTTCAGACTGGGCCCATTCCTGTGCTGGGTGACTTCAACATGTCGAACACACCATTAGCCGGGTTGTATTTCAAAACGCACTCCGTGCATGGGAGAGGTTTGCTGGAGAATGGAATGAATGGATATAACGTCATCAAGGGCTGGCATGGAACAACAGGCCGAAAGGCCTCATTCCATGCTGTATGTTTCACCCAGAGAGTTGTGAATCTGTGGAATTCTCTGCCACAGAAGGCAGTGGAGGCCAATTCACTGGATGTTTTCAAGAGAGAGTTAGATTTAACTCTTAGGGCTAAAGGAATCAAGGGATATGGGGAGAAAGCAGGAACGGGGTACTGATTTTGGATGATCAGCCATGATCATATTGAATGGAGGTGCTGGCTCGAAGGGCAGAATTTTCTATGTTTCTATGTATCACCCTTTTTACACAGAGATTAAACACCATCACCCTATTCACACGTTGGAGGCAGGGGAGAAGGTGGAACAATGGGAGGGTTGAGCTCCAGGGGCAATGACCACTTGGGGACAGGTCCTTGCTGTGACCCCAGGAAGGGGCAGATGGTCACCCATCAGCCTCCCACTCACGTGGATGTACTGGAGCCACACTTGGACTGGTTTAGTTTAGTTTAGTTTACAGATAGAGAGCAGAAACAGGCCTTTTGGCCCACGATACCCGCGTACTAGCACTATCCTACATCCTAGGGACAATTTACAATGTTATCAAGCCAGTTAGTGGACAAACCTGCACATGTCTCAGCAAGTCCGAGGTGCGGCTACTGTTTCTCTGGCAGCAGCCCCGAACATTGTAGGGTCTTCGCCAGTACTCCCAGCCCCTGACACGCCGGGTCGCAGACAAACCTGCCAGACCTGGCGTTATGTGTGTGTGAGTGTGTGATGCAAAGAAACATAGAACCATAGATAATGGGTGCAGGAGTAGGCCATTCGGCCCTTCGAGCCAGCACCACCATTCAACATGATCATGGCTGATCATCCAGAATCCTGAAGAAGGGTTTCTGCCGGAAACGTCGCCTATTTCCTTCGCTCCACAGATGCTGCCTCACCCGCTGAGTTTCTCCGGCATTTTTGTCTACCTAGAATCAGTACCCCGTTCCTCCTTTCTCCCCATATCCCTTGATTCCGTTAGCCCGAAGAGCTAAATCTAACTCTCTCTTGAAAACATCCAGTGAATTGGCCTCCACTGCCTTCTGTAGCAGAGAATTCCACAGATTCACAACTCTGTGGGTGGAAAAGTTTTTCCTCATCTCAGTCCTAAATGGCCTCCCCCTTATCCTTAAACTGCGTGTGACCCCTGGTTCTGGACTCCCCCAACATCGGGAACATTTTTCCTGCATCTAGCCCGTACAATCCTTAAATAATGTTGTATGTTTCTCTATCAGAGGGGCAGATTACTGGGCTATACAGTGAGCCTTGCCTCCAGGGGATGTGAGCTGCAAGGCTCGGCTGGCTGGCTGGCTGGTGCTGTTACTCTTTAAATACCCGGGCCCGGTCCTCCCCCCCGCCGCAGTTTTGTCCGCTGATTTGCGGGAATGTTTGCAGCGTGAAGGATTAAGTCAGCGGCTCGGATCTCCCTGGCCCGGCTGCGGCCGCCTGCCCTCGCCTCGCAGTCGGGATGCCGGGCGCTGGGTGCCGGCTGCTCGCGTCCCGGTGCCGCCGTTGCTGCTGCCCGGCGCTGCCCGTCTGACTGTGTCCCGGTGCCCGCAGCCCCATGGAGCCCGCAGCCGCCCGCAGCCTCCAGGAGAACGGCCGCCCGCAGCCGCCCGCCCGCCGGCACACTGGCTCCAGCAGCAGAGGTAACCGAGCAGCGGCCCCGGCAGCGACGCAGGGCCCGGCGGCGGCGAGACGGAGGTGTGGGCGACGGGGTGTAGCTGACCCGGGTTACGGGGTATGGGCTGTCCCGGGATAGCGGGCAACCCGGGCCAGGGTGAGTGTGGAGTCCGGGAGAGGCGGTATAAGGTGACTTGGACCAGGGTTAATGTAATAACCCGGGTTAGGGGGTATGGGCTGTCCCGGGATAGCGGGTAACCCGGGCCAGAATATGTGTGGAGTCCGAGAGAGGCGATATAAGGTGACTTGGACCAGGGTTAATGTAATGACCCGGGTTAGGGAGTATGGGCTGTCCCGGGTCAGGGTGCGTGTGCTGTACGGGAGAGGCGGTATTAGCTGACCCAGGCTAGGTGTATGTGGAATGTCCCGGGACAGGGGTAGAAGGAATGACCCGGGACAGGGGGTACGTAGCTTCCCGGGAAGGGGGGGGGGGGGAGCCGTTAATCCGGGGCAGAGTATGCGTGGAGGTCCGGGAGGGGACTGTACGTTGATCAAGGTCAGGGATAGATGGAATGACCCGGGTCAGCACGTGTGGGGCGTCCCGGGATACGGGTGTGAGGTAACCCGGGTCAGAGTGTGTACTGAGGTCCGCGAGAGGGAGTGCAGGGTGACCCGGGCTATGGGTATGTGGGTTAGACGTGCCGACTGTCCCGTGGTAAGGGATGCGGGGTAACACGGGCCAGGGTGTGTGTAGAGTCCGGAGAAGGGGTGTAAGGTGACGCGGGACAGCGGGTGTGGGCTGTCACGGGATCGCGGTTAACCCGGGCCAGCGGGTGTGTGGAGCGTCTCGGGGTAGAAGATGTTTTTAACCCGGCCAGTGATGTGTGGAATGACCCGGGATAGCGGGAGTGTGGAATGGCCACAGTGTGGCTGAGAATGGACAGGCGGTTTGGAGCCCGGGATATGTGGGGTGCCATTAACACGGGCCAGAGGTGTGTGGAGTCCGGGAGGAGGGGGGTAGGTTTGACCCGGGCCAGGGGTGTATGGAATGACCCGGGCCAGTGTGGGGTGGTCTGGATGCCGGCGTGTGGGTGTGTCTGCGGCCGGCGGACGGCGCTCCTCCCGGTGGCACCCCCGGCCCGGCCCGGCCCGGCCCGGCCCGACCCGACCCCCCCGGCCACTCATCCCCACCCCAACCCTGGTGCTGCGCTCCCGGGACGTGACAAGACAGTCAGTAGCGCTAATGCAAGCCCGCGGACTGGCTGCCCCGGGACCGCCCGCCGGAGTGGCCGGGATGGGGTGGGGAGGGGAGAGGAGGGGAGGGGAGGTGTCACATCCCTGGAATTGTGGCTGGGACGGTGGGTGTGCGAGCAAAGTTTCGACTATGGGATGGGATGGGATGGGATGGGATGGGAGGGGGGGGGGGGGTGAAGGCAGTCCTGCTACTTCCCAAACCGGGAGGGCGGGGCTGAGATCCCCGCCTTCCCCCGTTTGCCCCGGAGTCGGTTGCCAGGTCAGTAGTCGGGGCCAGAATATCTTTCTCTCCTATCTATCTTTCTCTCGTCTCTCTTTCTATCTCTCTTTAAATCTTTCTCTCTCTCTCTTTTCTATGTCTCTTTCTCTCTTCTCTTTCTTCTCTCTCTTTCTATCTGATATCTCTCTTTCTATTTCTATTTCTCTTTTCTATCTCTCTCTCTCTACTTTCTATTTCTCTCTTCTATGTCTCTTCTCTCTCGCTCTTTCCTCTCTCTCTTCTATCTGTCACTCTCTCTTTCTCTATCCCTCTCTCTCTTTTCTATCTCTCTCTCCTAAGGGATTCTCATCTCTTCTCTATCTACCTCTCTCTCTTTCTATTTCTACTCTTTCTATCTCTCTTTATCCTCTCTCTCTTTCTATCCCCTCTCTCTCTCTTTCTTCCTCTCTCTCTCTTTCTATCCCTCTCTCTTCTCTCCTCCCTCTCTCTCTTTCTATCCTCTATCCTCTCTCTCTTTCTATCCCTCTCTCTCTCTTTCTATCCCCTCTCTCTCTTTCTATCCCTCTCTCTCTTTCTATCCCTCTCTCTCTCTTCTATCCCTCTCTCTCTTTCTAATCCCTCTCTCTCTTTCTATCCCTCTCTCTCTTTCTATCCTCTCTCTCTCTTTCTATCCCTCCCCTCTCTCTCTTTCTATCCCTCTCTCTCTTTCTATCCCTCTCTCTCTTTCTATCCCTCCAATTCCTCTCTCTTTCTATCCCTCTCTCCCTCTCTCTCTTTCTATCCCTCTCATCTCTTTCTATCCCCTCTCTCTCTTTCTATCCTGCTCTCTCCTCTCCCTCTCTATTCCTTTCTATCCCTCTCTCTCTTTCTATCCCTCCTCTCTCTTTCTATCTCTCTCTCTTTCTATCCCTCTCTCTCTTTCTATCCCTCTCTCTCTTTCTATCCCTCTCTCTCTTTCTATCCCTCCCCTCTCTCCCTCTCTCCCTCTCTCTCTTCTATCCCTCTCTCTCTCTCCCTCTCTCTTTCTATCTCCTCTCTCTCTTTTCTCTCCTCTTCTCTCTTCTCTCTATCTCTCTCTTCTATTCTATCCCCTCTCTCTCTCTCTTCTCTCTCTCTTCTATTTCTCTTTTCTCTCTATCTCTCTTTTTCTTCTGTATCCTCTCTTCCTCTTTCTATATCTCTCGTCTAGGTCCTCTCTCTCTTTCTATCCTCTCCCTTCTCTCTTTCCTACTCCCTTCACATTCTTCTCTCTCTTCTCTATCCTCTCTCTCTTTCTACCTCTCTCTCTCTTTCCTCTCCCTCCTCTCGTTCTCTCTATCTCCCTCTCTCTCCTCTTTCTCTCTCTCTCTCTCCTCTTTCTCCCTCTCTCTCCCTTCCTCTCTCTCTCCTCTCTTCTCTCTCTCCATCTTTCATTCTCTCTCTCTCTCTCTCGCCTCTCTCTCTCTCTCTCTCTATATATATAATATATATATATATATTATATATCTGTCCTCTCGTTCTATCTCTCTCTTTCTATCTCTTTCTCCTCTCTATCCTCTCTCTTTCTATCTCTCTTTCTCTCCCTCTCCCTCTCTCTCTCTATATATATATATATATGTATTTCCCTCTCTCTCTCTGTCTCTCGTTCTATCTATCTCTCTCTCTCTCTCTCTCTCTCTCTCTCTATATATATATAATATATATATATATATATATATATATCTGTCTCTCGTTCTATCTCTCTCTTTCTATCTCTCTCTTTCTATCTCTCTCTCTCTCTCTCTCTCTCTCTGTACACGTTTCAAGTGTACTCGCGCTCGGTGCCATTGGAAGCGGTAATGTGTTGTGGAACTAATGGTCTTTCACGTTTAAATGAATGAAAAGGATATTTTCTGCGACTATTAAACGATTACAATTATAAGTATGGCCGGGACTGAAGAATTCGCGGTGACTTTAACATAGAATCATAGACAATAGGTGCAGGAGCAGGCCATTCGGCCCTTCGAGCCTGTACCGCCATTCAATATGATCATGGCTGATCATCCAACTCAGTATCCCGTACCTGCCTTCTCTAAGATGCGGGTGTCCGGGAGACATGTTCGTGTGTCTGTGTATCAAAGTTTAGTTTGGAGATACAGCGTGAAAACAGGCCCTTCGGCCCACCGAGTCTGCACCGACCAGCGATCCCCGCACTGACACTACCCTACACACATTTGGGACACTTTTACATTTATACAACAGGCTACGGACTACCATTAACCTACAAAGTAGATCTTTGGAGTGTGGGAGGAAAACGAAGACCTCGGAGAAAACCCACGCAGGTCACGGGGAGAACGTGCAAACTCCGTACAGACAGCGCCCGTAGTCGGGATCGAACCCGGATCTCTGAAGCTGTGAGGCAGCATCTTGGCCTCTGCGCCGTCGTGCCGCCAAAAGTTGTACAATCAACTCGTGTGCCAGGGATTTTTTTTGGAGAAGACCAGTTGTTATGAAGATAGACACAAAAAGCTGGAGTAACTCAGCGGGACAGGCAGCATCTCTGAAGAGAAGGAATGAATGGGTGACGCTTCACTTCGAGACCCTTCTTCAACCCATTCCTTCTCTCCAGAGACGCTGCCTGTCTTCGGAGTAAACCAGCATCTGCAGTTCCTTCCTACACACCCGCTGTAGAGGGCCGGTAAGGCCAGGCTTTGTACTGTGGTCAAGGATGACACGAATATCGAGGTCGCGTGTATCTTTGGGTTGTGTGGTGCAGTAGAGTTGCTGCCAGAGACCCGGGTTCGGTCCTGACCGCGGGCCCTGTCTGTGTGGAGTTTGTACGTTCCCACCGTGACCTGCGTGGGTTTTCTCCGAGAACTTCGGTTTCCTGCCACACTCCAAAGACGTGCAGGTTTGTAGGTTAATTGACTTGGTAAAAATGTAAATTGTCCCTAGTGTGTGTGGGCGGCGCGGTGGGTGTGGGCGGGCCGAAGGGCCTGTTTCCGCGCTATATCCCTAAACTAAACTTAAATTAGTTTCAAAATGTCTCTTTGTCACTGTATAAGTGATGCCGCGGTCCCTCACACAACCCAAAGGTCCCTTATATTGGGAGAAAATCTCTTTACTGTAATTATTTGAGATACAGAGGGGAAACAGGCCCTTCAGCCCACCGAGCCCGCGCCGACTACCTATCCCCGCACACTAACACTGCCCTGCACACACTAGGGACAATTTGCAAGTTACAGAAGCCAATTAACATCCAAACTACCACTAAATGTCTTTGTGTAAAAGCAACTGCAGAGGGTGGTTTACACCGAAGATAGCCACAAAATGCTGGCGGAACTCAGTGGGTCAGGCAGCATCTTGTATTTCAGCGGGTGGTGAATCTGTGGGCTTCTGACAGGCGGCTGTGGAGGCCAAGTCAATGGGTATTTTTAAGGCGGAGATTGACACATTCTTAATTCGTACGGGTGTCAGGGGTTATGGAGAGAAGGCGGGAGAATGTGATCGAAAGGGAGAGATAGATCAGTCATGATTGAATGGCGGATTTATGGGCCGAATGGCCTAATTCTGCCCCGACAACTTCTGAACGAATGAACAAGAACGTCCCCGAGTCTCTGGCAGGACAAGGCAGGAACTCCGCCGCCCCGCCACTGTGCCGTGTGGCGGAATTCTGGTTTCTGCGGGTTTTGTTTGTGTTATGAGCTGTTTTACCGGGGTTGATCCTGAGTTTATCGCGGGAGGGGAGCATGGACATTTCCCCTTCGGCAGTGGCGTTGCAGGGGTGAGGGAGGCAGCGATATCGTTATGGGCCGAACGGCCTCGCGTGTCCAGTGCAAGTACAGTATTGAAGAAACAACATTCCATGTAAGCGGGGATACCAAACAAAAGGCACACAGTACCGGTGTAAGGCCGCACGCAAATTGGAGGGACAGCACCTTGCATTTCGCTAGCGCAGCTTACAACCCAGCGGTATGAATGTTTATCTGTCTAATTTCAAGTAACCCTCTCTCTCCGTCCACCCCAATGCTAGTCGTCCTTCTAGTTCACACTGTTCGCATCCTTATATCCCTTTATCGTCACCTCTTCCCCGGTCCTTGGTCATCTGTTGCCGGCCCTGCTCTGTTCTGGCCTTTTCTTACCTCTAGTTCCATCCTCTATACTTTCAGTCTGAAGAAGGGTCCTGACTTGAAAGGTCAACCATCATTTGTACTAGAGATGCTGCCTGAGCCGCTGAGTTACTCCAGCACTTTGTGTCTGTTGCCAGAGTAACACAGTGGGTCGGGCAGCGTCTGTGGAGAATGTGGCGAGTTGGCAGTACGGGTCAATAGACAATAGGTGCAGGAGGAGGCCATTTGGTCCTTCCAGCCAGCACAGCCATTCAATGTGATCATGGCTGGTCATCCCCAATCAGTACCCCGTTCCTGCCTTCTCCCCGTATCCCCTGACTCCGTCTGGACCCTTCTTCACATGGAGAAAGGAGATGAGGAAGAATTTATTTTGTCAGAGGGTGGTGAATCTGTGGCATTCTTTGCCACTGAAGGCTGTGGAGGCCGTCAACTGATATTTTTTAAGGCAGAGATTGATAGATTCCTGAAGTACGGGTGTCAGGGGTTATGGAGAGAAGCCAGGAGAATGGGGTTAGGAGGGAGAGTTAGATCAGCTATTATTGAATGGTGGAGTAGACTTGATGGGCCGAATGGGCTAATTCTGCTCCTATTACTTATGAAGTAATAATCAAGGGCAATAATGTTGAGAATGTAAGATTGGCCAGCACGCCCCCCTGGAGTCACTCTGCAGTACTGACCAGGCACTCTGGGGGTGCCCTGTCGGGGGCAGTATGGAGCAATGGAGGAATGGAGGGAGGGAGGAAGGAAGGAAGGAAGGAAGGAAGGAAGGAAGGAATGGGGAGAATGGATGAGTTCAAAGTTCAAGATGAGTTTACTGTCATGTGTCCCTGACAGGACAATGACATTCTTGCTTTGCTTTCAACAACAGAACATAGTAGGCATTGACTACAGAACAGATCAGTGAGTCCATATACCATTATATAAATATATACACACATGAATAAATAAACTGATAAAGTGCAAATACACAGACAATGGGTTATTAATGTTCAGAGTTTTGTACCGAGCCATGTTTAATAATATAATAGCCTGATGGCTGTGGGGAAGTAGCTATTCCTGAACCTGGTCGTTGCAGTCTTCAGGCTCCTGTACCTTCTACCTGAACGGTAGGGGGAGATGAGTGTGTGGCCAGGATGGTGTGGGTCCTTGATGATGCTGCCAGCCTTTTTGAGGCAGCGACTGTGATAGATCCCCTCGATGGAAGGAAGGTCCAGAGAGCCGATGATGGACCGGACAGTTTTACCTACCTATTTACTACCTTTTGTAGTCTTTTTCCTCTCCAGGGCGCTCAAGTTGCCGAAACCAAGCACGATGCAACCGGTCAGCAAGCTCTCTACTGTGCACCCTGTAGAGGTTAGAGAGAGTCCTCCTTGACAAACCGACTCTCTGTAATCTTCTCAGGAAGTAAGGCACTATCGCTGGGAGAGGAACCTAAGGAAAACTGAAGCGGAAAAAATTATACATAGGATTAAATCACAAAGTGGTGATTATATTAATACAACCTAAAGATATTAATGAAAGATTTATGCATATACTATAAAAATTTAATAAAAAATTTATACACTGCTAAAATAACAGTAAGTAAAATAGAAATAGATGCATTTATTTATAAAAGAATGTAACTTGAAAGGATTGGATTCACAAAATAGAAAAATTAATTAAATGCTGATATTTCAATAAATGAAATAGAAGAATCTATTAGGTCATTAAAAAAATGGTAAAACACCGGGACCAGATGGTATAGGTTCGGAATTTTATTAAAAATATTTCATGAATTACTAGTCCCATATCTAAAATCATTATATGAACAGATATATACAGAACAGAAGCTTCCAGATACATTGAACGAAATCTATTATAACACACTCATACCTAAAATGAATAAAGATTTAGATGAACCAGGATCATATAGAGCAATAGCGCTATTAAATACAGATCAAAAAAGATATTTAACAACAATTTTAGCAAAAACATTGAGTTCAGTCGTTAATGAAAAAATACATACATCCGGATCAAACAGGATTTATACCAAAAAGATACTCTCACATATAATCTAAGACGATTGTTTAATATTATATATTCGAAAAGAAGTGATAAAAAAAGATTTAGATGAGTTATCTCGCTTGATGCAGAAAAAGCTTTTGACCAAGTTGGAATGGCCTTAATTTATTTTCAGTAATGGTGGAAGCCTTTAAACTAGGAGAGGAATTTATTACTTGGATTAAATTATTATACGCAAACCCAACAGCAAGAATAACAACAAACGAATGTTATCAATCAAATTTAATTTATCACGAGGTTGTAGGCAAGGTTGTCCTTTAATATCACCTTTATTGTTTTGCATTAGCTATACTATAGAACCACTATGCTGCCAGAAAAAGGATAAGACTACATCCGGAAATATATGGATAGTGATACAATAGATACTAAGAATAAATCTCCTTATATGCAGACGATGTATTACTTTATATCACTTCAACCAGAAATAAGTATTCGAAACCTGTTTAAAATTAATAACGGAATTTGAAAAACACTTTCAGGATACAGTATTAATTGGAATAAAAGTGAGCTTATGCCAATAACACTGAATAATTTACATATATTACAACGAAACAATTTCCTTTAAGATAACAAATGAAAAAATATTAAATATCTTGGGATTTTTGTTACAAAAAGATTTAATTCTTTATTAAATTTAAAAAATTTTCCCCATTACTGAATAAATTGAACAAGAATATTTCATATTGGAAAAGTTTACCTATCTCGATGATAGGGAAAATTAATGCAATAAAATGATATTTCTCCCACACATTATTATATTTATTTCAATAATCCCGATATATCTTCCAAAAGTTTTTTTTTAAAAAAGTAGATTCTTAATTACGAATTTTATTTGGGATTATAAGAATATAGAAATAAATAAAAAAACATTTATGCAAATCTAAAAATAAAAGGAGGATTAGCAATAATTACCAAACTTTATGTTTCTATTACTGGGCATCAAGTCAATTATTAAAAATATTAATTTTTTGGTTAGAGGTGAGAGAGAATTGATAATAAAACCTAATTGGTTAAATATGGAAAAAGAAGATTCACGTTCTCCATTTGAAAATTAGCTCTATATCATATTTGCTAATACTAAAAATGTTGCTAAGAAAAGGTTTTTAAGGAAAATCCGATAATAGAAAATGGAATTCGCCCATATGGAAAACAAATAAAGAAAGCATTAAAACTAAAATCTATCCCATTTAAGAATCCTTTCTTAAGATTGTTAATAATTTTATGTTAAACCTTCTTTATTGGATAAAGCTTTTTTACAATGGAAAAAATAAAGGAATTTCTAAGATGGGTGATCTTTATAAGGAAAACATTTTAATTTTTCTTTCATTCAAGAGTTGCAACAAACTTACGGGCTACATAATAAAGAAGATATATTAGATATTTACAAATTAGAAACATGCCTATCGTTCGCAAATATATATGAATTTAAAAAATTAGAAAAATAGAAATATTAGAGGAATGTTTGAACAAACATCCAAATATGGATAAAAATGATATCATATATATATAATATTTTTTACTGGAAAACGATACACCCCATCAACAGAAACATACTAGAGAGTCTTGGGAAAAGGAATTGGGTCAAATAATAAGACCAGAAATATGGGAAGAAAGTTTACAACATATACATTATTGTTCATTAAACGCTAAACATTCTCTCTTATACAGTTTAAAATATTACATAGATTACATTATCTAAATATAAATTACATAATATTTTCTCAAAGATATCTCCTATATGTGATAAATGTCAAATTTCAGAAGCAATTTGACACAAACTCATCTTTTTTTACCAACTGTATAAAAATTGTAGAATATTGGAAGGAAATATTTAAATAATATCAGCCGTTATTAATAATAAAAATAATAACTCCTGACCAAAGTTAATTATTACTTGGAATATTGAAACCGATTTATCAATACAACTGAGTAATTAGAACTTATAATTGACTATGGGTTAGTATTGGGAAGGAAATTAATATTAAAATTTTGGAATGGTCCCTACATTCCCCAACAGTTTAAAATGTGGAATATAAGGAAATGTCGGAGACACTCCATTTGGAGAGATTGAGGTTTGTGTCCTTTATGGATAGGGCTAGATCTCTTTCAGACGGATTTGGTCTCCATATATTGAATATTTACAGGGTAATAATAGTTCGGCGCGGGGACCTGACTTGAACCTGGATACCCGATTGTTGAAGAAACCATATATTAATTCCTGATGAATATATCTATAAACGGATCATTGCGATACTTTATTCCTCCATCAAACTTTTATTTTTATTCTTTACTACCTTTCTTTTTTCTTTAAATCTTTTCTATTTTCCTATATCTATTTAAAAAATTAAAAACATTGTAGAAACAACATTACCTTTAACTTTTTTGATATTAGTTACAAATATAAATATTATTAGATTATGAGAATATCATTAATATTATTAGTTTACTCTTTAGTTTTATATACCCTTTAATTATATAAATTACGTATTTCTTTATTAAGTATATTTATCCTCTTATTATTAGGAAGGAAAAATTAAATGGAAATTTTATAAGTTTTACTTAACTTTTTGTATCATTATTATTACTAATTTGGCCTCACACTAAAAAAATTAGGTAGATAAAATGAAAAAAACTTCTAATAGTATAATGCTATATTATAAATGTATTATTAGTATTATGTACTTTCTTATCATATAAAATATATAACTTTTGGAAGTTATAATTACAGGATTAATACAGCATATATAATTTGATATATTAATGAATATATTAATAGTATGAAAATAATTATAAGACTATGTACTACTACTGTAGAAATAGTAATATGTTATTTTGTTTCTATAATAAAAAAAATTTAAAAAAAAAAATATAAAAAAAAAAAGGAAGTAGAGGCACTGATGAGCTTTTTGATAATCGCATCAGTGTTCTCGGACCAGGAAAGATCTTCAGAGAATTGTCAAGAGATCCCAGGAATTTTGAAGCTCTTGACCTTTTCACCATCAACCCGATATTAAATGGGACTGTGGGTCCCCATCCTATCCTTCAAAGTCAACAATCAGTTTCCATGTTTTGTTGGTGTGTGTTGAGGGCCAGGTAACTGTGCTGGCACCATATGGACAGTCGCTTCGATCTCTCTTCATGTACTGCGGACTCAATCCCGATCAGTGAGAGTGGAGGAAGGAACATGAAGGGAATGGGGGAATGAATGAATGAATGAATGAAGGAAGAAAATTAATTAATTAATTAATTGATGATGGAAGGATTGAATGAATTACTATGTTTAAGAAAGAACTGCAAAATTCTGGAAGATTTGAAGGATAGACAAAAAGCTGGAAGAAAATCAGCGGATGAAGGCAGCCATCTATGGAGGCGAAGGACCTAGGCAACGTTTGCGGGTCGAGGGACCCGTTTTATTTGTCACAGGAAACTTCTTTTGACAGCAAACCCAGGGTATGAAAGGAGTCGCCACTAAGAGCGTGGACAAAGTTACAAAAAAACTGCAGATGCTGGTTTACACCGAGAACAGGACACCAAATGCTGGCGGTAACTCAGCGGGTCGGGCAGCGTCTCTGGAGAGATAGGTAACATGAGGTTCGAGTTGAAAGAAAGGAGGTCTGACCCGGAATCGTCAGCCGTCCCTTTCTCTATCTCAGAGATGCTGCCCCGACCGTTGAGTTACTCCAGCATTTTGTGTCGGGTCCTCGCTGATTGTCAGCAGACGCTTCGGCAGTTGCATTGGTTTGTGGGGCCGCGGACGGGGCAAGGAGTGAGGGGAGCGCGCTCAGGGTCCTGGGGCTTGAGGGGACCCCTTACCCGGGGGTTGCTAGTCACTCCACCCGGGGCGGGCTGCGGGCTGCGGGAGCCTGTGCGGGACCACTGGTCAGGAGGGGGGCGTGGGGGATGATTGGGGTCTGCGCTGCTGTCGGGGTGATGATGGTCTCCGCCCGTCTGGTGCCGGGCGACTTAAGGGATGGCGAGCGGTGGGTCGGTCAGCCCGCTCCTCCCTCACTGGGTCCTGCATCAGAGTAGCGCCTGCTAACGTCACCCTGCTCCTCAACTCGGAACCCCCCACCACCCTAGACTAGCACCTTGTCCCTCCCCCCACCACTGACCCCTCCCCTAATGCCTCACCCCCAACCCCTAGTCCCCTATGACCCCTCCCCCCACTGACCCTACCCCTACTGTCCTCCTCCCCCCACTGACCTCCCTAATGACCCTAACCCCAAACCCCTAAGTCCCCATACTGACCCCTCCCCCTACTGACCCATCCCCATTACGTACCCCTCACCCCTACTGACCCCCCTCACTGACCCCTCCCCCTACTGAACCCCCCACTGACCCTCCCCTAATGCCCCTCACCCAAACCCCTACTGACCCCCTCCCCCTACTGACCCCTCCCCCTATGACCCCCTTCCCCCTATGCCCTCCCCCTACTGACCCTCCCCTACTGAACCCCCCCCCACTGACCCTCCCTAATGCCCATCACCCCAACCACTAGTCCCGCATTTGACCCATCCCCCCTCGTCTCGCACTGCCCTCCCCCCACTGCCCCTTGCCTCCCCATTCCTGACCCTCACCCCACTGGCCCCCTCCCCCCACTGGCCCCCCCCCCCCACTCCCACCCACTCGCCCCACACCTAGTCTCGCACTGTCCCTCCCCCCCACCCATTGACCACTCCCCTAATGCCCCTACCCCCAACCCCTAGTCCCATTGGACCCCTCCCCACACCTCGTTTCGCACCTGCCTACCCCACCGCCCACTCCCCCCCCAGCCCCCTTACTAATTCTTCAGGGAAAGGGGATTCCCCTCCCCCACTATAGATGTCGGCTCGCACCAGGGTCTCCTCCATACCCGTAACACTGCCCTCTCTCCCCATCCCCCCCCACTCGCAAAAGGTCAGAGTCCCCTGGTCATCTCTTTCACCCACCAGTCCGACACATACAAGACACATTGTGTTCCGCCAGTTTGCACCTCCACACGTGGACCCCTCACTCGCACAATTCCCATCTCCCCCCCTTTGCCTTCCGCAAAAGGACCCGCTCCCTCCGCACTCCCTTTGTCAATTCATCCCTTTCCCTCCCGTTCCACCCCTTCCCCGGGAATTTTCCTTGCAACCGCAAGAGATGCTAACAATTGTCCCTTTACTCCCCTCATCCATTCAAGGAACAAAGCAGTCCTTCCAGGTCCCCGAACCTGCACACCTCTCCACCTCAAATGTACACTCCGCTGCTTTAGATGTCAGCTGATCTATATCGGTGAGGACCAGCGGAGGCTTGGCGATCGTTTCGCCGAACACCTCCGCTCGGTCCGCCGGTGTATGCTCAGCACTTCAGCTCCCCTCCCATTCCGTTATCCCGACCTCTCTGTCTGGGGCCTTCCTCCGTGGCCAGAGTGAGTAACACCGCAAATTGGAGGAACGAGCACCTCATATTCCTCTTGGGGAGTCTGCATCCTCTTGGCTGTGAAACTCGAAATCCTCAATTTTTTCTTTTTTGGGGGTTTAACCCTTGCTGTCTCCTTCCTTGCCTACCTCTCCCTCAGCCTCGGCTCCTGCTTTTTCCTTTCTTCACCCGTACGGCTCACCCACCCCCCATCAGTATCTGAAGAAGGGTTTCGGCCCGAAACGTTGCTATTCCTTTGCTCCATAGATAGCTGCTGCACCCGCTGAGTTTCTCCAGCATTAGTGTACCCTCGATTTATTCCAGCATCTGTAGTTCCCTTCTTTAAACAAGTTACCTTATACATGTACGTCTGTTCGACACTTAAGCGATTTTTCTGTAAATTTCACTTTGTTTTACCCCCCACCCACTTTACCGCCCCCCCCCTTGTTTCCGCGAACTCCTTGCTCTGTCCCGCCTCCTCTATCTCCCAAAACGCTGGAGTAAAATCAGCTTGACAGGCAACATCTCTGGAGAGAAAGGAATGAGTGACGTTTCAGGTCGAGACCCTTCATCCCTTCGCTCCAGAGATGCTGCCTGTCGCACTGTGTTACTCAGCATACTTTGTGTCTAACCTCTGTGTTAAACCAGCATCTGTAGTTCTTCCTACACATCGTAGAGGGGGGGCGGTGAGACCAGGTATTGTACTGTGGTCAACGATGACACGAATATCGAGGCGCCTTCATAGTAACATATAGGACATAGAAACAATAGAAAATAGGTGCCAGGAAGGAGTAGGCCATTCGGCCCTTCGAGCTGGCCACGACCCATTAAATTGATCATGGGCTGATCATCCAAACTCACGTATCCCGTAACCTGCCTTCTCTCCATACCCATGACCCTTTAGCCACAAGGGCCACATCTAAATCACTGTTAAATATGCGTCATCAGGGTAACATCGAGCAATCCTGTTCCACGTGCACACTGGCCACATCTCCTCTTCCTTCTCCGCCCCTCCTTTCTCCAACAAGTTGATGGTTGGCATGGGCAGGATGGGCCGAAAGGCCTGCTTCCATGCTGTGTGACTCTATCTCCGTCCCGGACCCCCATCACTGGACCACCCGGGACCCCCCGTTCTCTGTCCCGGGACCCCAGGGCAGTGAGTCTAAGGGTCAGGGCGATGGGCGGGGGAGGTGAGGGGGGGGGGGGCTTGGGGGGAGGGTGCTAGACATTGGCGCTGGGGTCTCGGGATCCGGGGACAAGGAGCGACTCTCCGAGCCGAGAGTCGGGGCTTTTAACCGGGGGTTAACACAGAGGCTCAAGAACGGCGGAGGGCAGCGAGAGCAAAACACACTCTGGTGTGTGAGGGGAGGGGAGGGTCGGGGTTAAGGTTATAGAGTGATACAATGTGGAACGGGCCCTTTGGCCCAACTTGCCCAGAGCCGGCAAACATGTCCCACAGCTACATATCTAGTCCACCTGCCTGCAGGAGTGGAGAGGAGCCGGGGTCCGATGGGAGGTGTTGAACCGGGCATGGATCTGGACGGGGGTGTTGTAAGTGGGGTGGCGGGGGGGGGGGTGGGGGGGGGGGGTGAGTTCCGTGGGTAGTGGTTATGTGGAAGAGCTGCCTGAGGAGGTAGTTGAGGCTGGGATTTTATCCTATGTTTTAGGAAAACAGTTAGACCAGGTTACATGGATAGACAAGATTGGAGAGATATGAAAAAGTGAGGGGGGGTTTGGGACATGCTGCAGGGCTGCCACCTCCTCACGCTTTCAGCAGAGAATCACGCCTTGGAGCTATTTCTCACGCTCTCACGCTCGATGAACGAGTTCTCACGCTGAGTTCTGTCCTACACCAATTTGTCCCTTTGCGCCTGCTGCTGCGATCTGTGCGGTCGATGGGGATAGCGTGTCGGTGACGGTCTGTAAGTGGACGTACGCATCTCTTCTCTAGTCTCATTGGTCGAATGTGCAGCTGTGTTGGTCAGGCAACAACAGGTGAAGCAGTGGTCAAAACATGTGGGGGGGGGGGCGACAACTCATATGAGGCCAAGCCATCTTGGACAGGGCTTCGGACTACAAGGCACCACCGGCCCGTAACCGAAAAAACACGTTTTTTTTTTCAATTCGTTTTTCGCGGGAAGTGGGGTCCTGACCTGGAACAGAAGCCACGACCACCACCTCTCCTCAACACTGCGGGCAACAGCAACCGCTCTCACAGACATAGCTTGCTTCAATTAAACCTCTCTCTCTAACCTTTCCAACCCCTCTTAACCCATATAATTCATGTTACAATTACAGCACGGGAACAGGCCTCTCGGGCCCTTCCAGTCCGTGCCGACCATTGTTTTCCCCTAGCCATCTACCTGCACTCAGACCATACCCCTCCATTCCCTTCACGTCCATTTATACCTATCCACTTACTTTTAAATGTTAAAATCGATCCTGCCTCCACACTCTGCTGGAAAGCTCATTCCACACAGCCACCACCTCTGAGTAAAGAAGTTTCCCCCTCATGTTACCCCTAAACTTCTTGTCCCTTAATTCTCATGTCATGCCCTCTTGTATTGAATAATCCTACCCCAATGGGAAAAAGCTTATCCACGTCAACTCTGTTTATCCCTTCAGCATTTTAAATACTCAACTCAAAGTCCCCCTTAACCTCTGCGGCTCCAAAGAATAAAGACCTAACTTGTTCAACCTTTCTCTGTAACATAGTTGCTGGAAACCTGGCAACATTCTATAAATCTCCTCTGTCTCTCTCTATTTTGTTGACATCCTTCCTATAATTAGGCAACAAAATTGTACACCATAACTCCAGAATGGTCTCACATTGCTTGATACAATTTAACATTACTTCCCTACTTATATTCAATGCTTGATTTTAAGGCGGGGCCAGCACACTAAAGGCTTTCTTTACCACCCTGTCCTAATGCAATTCCACTTTAGGGAAACTATGCACAGTTAACTTTTATAGATCCCTCTGTTCACAGCATTCCTCAATTCCCTACCATTTACCATGTACGTCTATTGTGATTTGTCCTGCCAAGATGTAGCACTTCACATTATCAGCATTAAACTCCATCTGCCATCTGTCAGCCACTTTTCCAAATGGCCAAATCTCTCTGTAGACTTTAGAAAATCTATTATTATCCACAACACCACATCTCTTAGTATCATCTGCATATTATTATCATTTTCCACCATCATCAGTATTGATGTACATGACAAACAACAGTGGACAACACAGATCCTGCGCACCCATGGTAGGTTCAACCTGACAAACAGGCAACCCATGTATCTTGGAATATTCAGATGTTGAATATCTTGCTACTGATTAAAACAGATTTGAACTTTTAAACTTCATGGGGACTTAGTCAAAGTCCTACTGAATATATAGGGAAAATATGCTTATTAAAACAATA